>PVLD010006825.1:0-96959 GCA_004027595.1 Dinomys branickii | reverse complement strand
ATTAGTTGTGATTGTACTATTTTCTATGATAATGGGTGTCTGTTTGTCAATATGTTTTTGTACTTTTATGTTTCTAAAATAAAAAAAAAAAAGATCATGTATTGCTGTTTACTTTTCATAGCCAAATATTTGAAAACATTATTTAATTCCTACCATTTTATGCACAATGTCCATAGCTCTCTGCATTTTTTCCCATGAGCTGTTTAAGAATCAATGAAAGAGCGGGAGAATCGTATTAAATGCTTGCTTTAACAGTAAAAAGAAACTATTTCCCTAAAAGTGTGTCAGAATGACTTGTTTATTTACAAGGTGTGACGTAAGTATTACTTGCTACCTCAGACTATTTGTTTTTCAGTCCCACTGAAAGTCTAGGTGGAGCCATTAAAAGTCTTTAAAAAATCAATTAATAATTTATCTCTGCAAATAAGATCCTTCATTCTCCTCGTGGGATTAGTTTTCCAAGCTATCCAGCCTTAAAATGAGCTTGGCCAAGTCACATGATTTTTAATTAATTCTGAAAAGAGGAGGCTAAGTGGAGACGAAAACTAAGCCAGATAATTCTCTGAAAGGGATGCAGAAGCCAGGGAGCAGCCCAGGCGGGTGCTCTGCGGGTGCGCACAGTGACTGAGATGGCCTCTACAGTGAGGAGTCAGGTTTGAGCAAGACCAGGGTCCTTGAGTCCCGCTGCCGCTGAGAGCAATCCGAGGGCCAGCCTTTAAGGTATCACACTCTCTGGGCTCTGGGGTTCAGGTGTGTGTGTGTGTGATTCTCTTCCATGGTGACTTAGCTAGAACTGTTGCTTTTATCTTCTGTTATTTTCTTCCTGGCATACACAGTATAAACAGAAAAGAAACCTTACTGACACAATGAATAACAAAAACGCTCTTACGATGTACAGTGTTCTCTGTTGCGTGTGGGTGTGTGGTTCTGTACATTTCTTTGCATTATTAATTTTTCATGGATCGCAAACCTTCTAAGTACGTTGGAATTTAGGGCTAAATTTCTAAGTGGATGTGATATGCATGTAAAATCCTACTAAGTAAAAGTAATATAACTATGACATTGACTAATTGATAGTGCGTTCTGCTTAACATCTAGCCAGGGACTCTATACTGATGCCTTTTCAAGTTGCTGTGTTCATTTACATCTTCTGAAAATCTTGCATATGCTTCCTAGTCTGAAAACACATGGCAAAAGCTCCATTCTTGTAGACCTTAGCCTCTAGGCGTGTCTGTTACAATAAACAACAACAATTTAAGAGGTCAGCATTATTGCTCTGATATGGTTTACATCTAAAGTGGCCCTCCAAAGTCTCGTGTGTTCAGAGGTGGAGTTTTGAGGTGGTGATTGGATCACAGGGGGAGGGTGCTGTAGTTATGTCGGATGAATTCATAGCTGCATGTGTGGTTAGACAGTGGGACCTAGTTGAAAAAGGTGGGTCAGTAGAGGAGTGACCTGAAAAGGTGTGTTCTTGCCCAAGGCTCACCCCCCAGCCCCTGCTTCCTGTCTACCTTGTGGTGAATGGCTTTCTTCTGCCGGCCCTTCTGCCATGTTTCCACATTGAAGCCAGCTGACCATGGAGCAAATCGTCTGAAAACATTAGCTCAAACCAACACCTCCTCCTTTACATTTCAGGTGTTGGGTATTTTGTCCCATTTTGTCCCAGTAGGCAAATGACTAATATGCCTACTTATCTCCATTTCTCCAAGAAGCAAAACTAATGAGAGTGCAAACTAAATCGCTACCTGTCTAGACTCTTACCACAGCTGCACTTTGTGAGAACCTAGTTAGTAAACTTAGGAACAGGTTTCTTTGTCAAACAGTGGTTTGTGAAAACCTTTTCAGTGTCTTTCACAAACCAGAGGACAGGTAACGGCTATCAGCTCATGGTACGACACTGTTCCGGGTTGGAGGAAGCACATATTCTTACCGTAGTCCCCTTTCTGTAAAACTCTGAACATGTTTAACACCTGTATGGTTGATAACAGTCGTTTGCTCGCTACCCATGAGGAAACACTGGACAGGTGCGGCTCTCACGGGACGGGAGATTGGCTTCTCTTTGTGCCTCCTCTGTCTTCTTCTCCCTCCTCTGCCCCTTCCATCTTTCTTTACCCTCTTCTCCCTCCCTCTGCCTTTCCCCTCCTCCTGCTCTTCTTTGCTTCTCCTCTCCCACCTCTTCTCCCTCTTCCTGCCTTTGTCTTTTTCTCTCCCTCCTCCCCTCCCTCTTTTCTTCCCTCCCTCCCTCTAGACATAGGCTTGGACATTCCCACTTCCCAGAAGGTAATGTCTATTGGTCCTCTCATAGGACTCCTCCAAGGAGCACTGGTACTGGAAGGTCTCTCCAATACCCACTACCAGACTCTGGTCACGTGTGGCCTTACCACCTTGTGCTTCAGAAAATCTGGAGTATTTCATATCTCTCACACAGCAGGACAGTGCTGTCTGTCCTATGGCTATTCTAGTTTTCATACTGAAACCCATGGGGAGAAATATATTCTTGGACATTTCTATTCCTATTATGCTATGTGGCATAAAGTAAGCCTGTCAAAAATGATTAATTTGAATGAATGAGTCAGATGAAACAGTATCTCAGCTAAGAATAAGGGGAAAAAACAGTTTCTTAACAGCAGCTAGATAATCTTAAATTACGTTCACGATGACAGCAATTACAAAAGGCCAGCGCTAAATGCATCACAACAAGCAGAGATGGCAGTTTGGTATCGGGAGGGAAAGATGAGATGGGGACTATCCGCGAGAAGCCGAACAGGAAGTCTTGATCTGTTTCCTTCAGCACTGGTGAGTCTTGCAGACATGAGAGCTGTACACCTTGCCTCTACTTCACACGGCATATGTGGGATTAAGAGGAACATGATTTCACTTCATGTTTCTTTCTTTTTGTATGGAGGTGTGATGAGGTTGTCCGGGAGGTGTTGTTTACATAGCTGGGAACTTTTTCATGTTATGAGTGAGGAAACAGACGCCAATGGTTAAAATAACTTGTGCGGTGTAAACTGGTTAATCACTGAGAAAGGATGACTGTTCTTGTTTGCTGCTATACAGCTTAATGCTCTGTGCCATTAAGATTAATGTTTAATTTAAAACCATAGAGCTCTGAAGTCCCAAAGTGTTATTGGGGGCTGTTATTATAAGCAATTTTAGCAACAGGCTCAAAATGCATTTTTCTTAGATCTCAAATTCCTACATAATGTTATTTGTAAATAGGATGTTTTGTTAAGAATTAAAAAAGAACCAAAACCATATGCCAGGAGGATAATTAAAGCCTTTTGAAAAACAATTAACTGCTCGGAGGGATTCCAGGGCTTGTTTTGAAGTGTGGAAACTACTAAAGCCAGAAATTTAAAATATTGAAAATCCATGGCAGTGTGGAGGTATCATGCAGAAAAAATGCATAAGAAAAACAGGATGCCCTTTTTAAAGAGTTTCTTTCCATATTTACTTTACAAATAAATAAATCAACCTTGTTTTAAGCACCAGTGGCAAGACACACTCATTCATTCACTTAGAAAACACTTATTAAGCATCCATTATATATTAGTCAAGAGTTCTGCAGAGAAATACAGCTATTGCTTGGCTCAAATGATATGTCTTAGAAGACATTTCTTCTAAGGAATTAGCTTGTGAGGTTGTGGGGGATGACAGGATCATCTCCAGGTCAGGCTGGATGCTGTGGCAGGAGGTCACTTGTCAGCGTGAGTTCAGTGGCAGTTGGAAGGTGGAATGCAGTCCTTTCTGGAGGACCTCAGTCTTTTTACTTCAGCCCTTTACCTAAACGACTGGGCCTACCCATCTTATGAAAGATATGTTACTACTCAAAGTCTCCTGGTTTACCTGCTAATCACATCTACAAAACTACCTTGAGAGTAACATCTACACTAGAATTTGATCACCTAGCTGGGCACTAGGTAGTCTGACCATCATACGGGATATGACACAAATTGGAATTGGAGCTTATATTAAGGAACAATTGAGTTAGAAGAGATCCAAGGACAACACAAACATGAACCACACTTGTTCTAAGTATCAGGAATGAAAAATGAGTGTTTTTTCAGAAATTTACAGCGAGGAACATTAGCTTAGTCTGAAGCACTTGGGGTAACTCTAATGAGAAAGTAGCATACAGACTGTGACCTGAAAGCTATAAAGTGTATTGAACCAAGACAAAAAGGGAGGAGGAGGAGAAACAGGAGGAAAGCTGAGTTGTAGGGGGAAATTATGCAAAAGGTTGTTTGAAGTGTGGGAAGAGCTAGATCCTTCTGGATCTTCTTGATAATGTGACAGATTTTCTACAGTAGTGTAGGACAATGATGCTGAAGAGATTTTCTATATTCTCAGTGCCAAATGCATGGGAAGAGCTAAGAGCAGGACACAGAACAACCAGTGCAGAGACCAAATTCTAGGACAGGTAGAGCAGAAGAGGAGAGAGCTTACATGGCTCAAAAGATATTTCAGAAGGTGTGATGGTTAATCTTGATTATCAACCTGATTGCTTGGGGGACATCTAGGAGCTTGGTAAAGTATTTTTCTAGATAAGTCTCAGTGAGACATGAGGGGATGACTTTGAGGACTCTGTCTGGTCCATGGCCTTTTATTCTCTGGCTGTTCTCCAGCTCTGTGCTTCCTCGCTGCCACAAAGTAAGCAACTTTCCTCTTCCAAAACCTTTCAGCAACATGCTGCTGCCTTGGAGCCAGCTGACCGCGTATGGAACCCTATGTAACTATGAGCCAACGTAAACCTTTTCTGCTTTAAATTAGCAATGGATAGCTGATCAATATAGTGGGCTTTGGGAGGACATGGTGATTAGTTTTGAAGCTTGAGGGAAAAGTAGTAGTTGAGAGTGATTCCAAGATGTCAAATTCAGTCTGCGGTATGGACAATGATCTTATTCATTTTGAGCATAAATGCTGGGAAAGAAGCTAAGTGTAGTAAAGTATACTGAGCTGGATGTACTTGCTGTGTAGACAAATTGAGAGATTTACAGGCGATGGGACCTGTAGCTCCAACACTCTGAAAAGACATCTAGGATGAGAAGCTGTGGATAAGTTTGCAAAGGGAGAGGTATCATGATGAGATATCAAGAGAAGAAGGCCAAATACAAAGCTCAGAGCAACTCAGGGGAAAGTCAATGCAGAAGCAAGTTGGCTGAAGAGCTATGGGCAGGACCAGCATCTTCGTGGTTAGCAGAGCTGCCGCTCTCTGTGCCTCTCTTTCACTGCCACATCGGTCTTTTTCTCCACAGCTAGGAGCGTCCCACTTTTGAGAACTCATGTGATTAGTTTTGGCCCCATATACAATCCAGGATAATCTCTCAGGCTCATGGTTTTTAACCTTAATCATGTCTATAACTTTATTTCTTTTTTCCAAGTAGTGTAACATATTCTTCCTTTGGTATTTGTGAGACTTGGTTCCATGACTCTCAGCACATACCATGATTTGGGGATGTTCCAGTCCTTTATGTAAAATGGCACACACGCTATTTGCCTAATAGTTATGCACATTGATCCTCCTGTACATGTTAAAAGATCTCCAGGTTACTTATAAGACCTAATATAATGTAAATGATGTGTAAATAGTTGTAATGCATTGCCTAGCGTGAAAGGGCAAGGAATAATGTTGGTATGTAGTCGGTTCAAATGTAATTTAAAGCTATTTCTACTGAATGGTATTTAAATCTTTTGTGGACCTCATGGATATGGAAGGCAGCTGAGTCTCCATAGGTACCACAGATGGATGAGTGGACATGTTTAGGAGACCATTTTTCAAAGACAAAGACAATTCTGTAGATAGAACAGTGCAAGAGGTCACAGAAGACAGACATGGAAAGTTTTCGGATGTAACACAAGGAAATAAACGAGAGCAATTTCAGTGTTTCAGAGATCATGGCAATGGGGGAAAAAGTAACATTGGGCAGGATACAAGTAGATACTGTTTTGGAGAAATCTGTTAGAAATATAGGTCTTAAAATTCCCTTAAATGTGAATGGACATTTGTTAAAACTGGGAGAATCATTGTCTATATCCAGGAGTTGCCCAGTGCAGCAACAATTCAATCACCATGTTCCAGATAAAAACTTTTCCTACTCAGACTCTTTGAGAAAAAACAAACAAAAAAATTAATTAGCATTAACTAATCAAAATCTGCAAGATTCTTGTTAAACTAATATGAGAAACAAACGTATATTCTGAAACTCTTGACATTCATTGCATTTTTTAAATGGTAATTACCATGTGGTTTTAGATACATGTGTTCCAGAGCAATTAATCATCTAATAAATGTGTCTCTAATAAGAATTCTGATCACTTGATGTTGGCAAAAATAATACATTTCCAGCCTGCTGCTGTCTATAAAGACAGAAGACTTCAAAATATCTGTAGCAGGGAGAGTTTGTGCTTAAAATGACAATCGCTACTACTATACAGGATAAAGGAATTGGAATCAAGAAGGAAAAGCAATATTTATAAATTAATGAAAATGGTTCTAATAGTTAAGAATTATTAATTACCTTATTCCCAATGGTGTTCTTGAACATGGTACTTTAGCGCATTTAATCATGTAAGTGCTGCTCCAGAGTAGGTAGCACTCCAGGTTTTAGAAGTGAGCCCACTGAGGCAGGAGGGACTGGAGCTCAATTTTTAACCTAGGCAGTTTACACATTTTAAATTATCTCTAACAATAGCTATTGATAACTAAACCACACCCTGTTTTATGCAAATCGTTACAGATTTAATGTGAATCATTACACTTTCACCCTGACCTGATCAGGCAAGCATTTTCATGCCATCTTACAGATGAGTAAACTGAGGTACGGATCAGTTAATTCACACACAGTAAGTGGTTGAGCCGGAAGTCACACTCAAGGCACAACTGACTACAGAAGCCAAATTCTTCTTTTCCTCTCCAAATACCTAAAAGATGACTTTTAAAATTTTAAATAATTTTTATTTATTTTTAAATCTTTTTGTTAGTACCTGTTGTTTGAAACTTTTCATGTAGGAAAAGTATTTTCTCAAACTTGTTCTTTTAAAGTATTTGAAAATTTTAGAACATGGATTTGGATAAACTAGTCCACTGTTCCTTTCTGAACTTGACCTTATCTTTCTGTAGTATAAACAAAGAACGGAGAGATCTAAGAACCAAAAGTTCCCTTTCCGCTCCTCAATCCAGGACACAGAATTGCTTTCAGACCCACAGGCCAAATTACTTTCTGGAAGGGAGGAAGGTGAGGGCTGAGCTCAGGCCTTCTCACTGAGCTAATTCCCAGTGCTTTTCTTGGTTTCTCTGCTTATTTGCTTCTTTCCTTCTTTGACACAGCATCTGGCTAAGTTGCAAAATTGCCCAATCTTGGCTCCAATTTGTATTCCTCCTGCTTCAGCCTCCCAGAGTTCTGGGATTGACAATTTTTTATTGTTGTATTTTTTTACTTGCCAGGATTTATGCTACATTGTAAAATGGTAGTGATTAACAATAATACACAAAAAGCAGTAATTTGAATCATCACAACATGTTAAGCTTTATCCTAAGCACATTAGTTGGTTTATTTAATGTAAACCTCACACAAACTCTGTTCTAAATTATGCTTATTCTCCCTATTTTACAGGTAAGGAATTTGAGTTTAGGGAAACTTAGAATCTTTCTAAAGTCACACAGTTACTATGTTTTCAGTCAGGACAAAACCCAGAAATCTTTTCTCTGAAGCTCTGAAGCCCGGTTATCATTTTGCTCTAATGTCATAGGTGCCAAATCTGAAATACAGCAGCCAATGAAACTTAGGGAAGAAGACAGATCATTTAGCCTACAGAAATAAATAATGTGCTGCCTGCTTAAAACCACACTTCTGACCCATCAAAGTGATCATTTCCATAATTAGATCCTCTCCTTTGAGTTTTGCCTATGGCATCCAAAGAGTCGGGTTAAAAGGTGACCAGAAGAAACAATAATTTAACCACTTGATACCAGAAAAATGTAAATGACTAAGCAGATTTTCAGCCTAGAGAGGAAAAAACCCTGAAGTAATAATCTTAGGACATCTGAACTGTAGGGAGGACTGTAGGCCTATGCTTATGACTGGGCAGTTGGTACGGTATCATCAGGGGTGTGTGTGTGTGTGTGTGTGTGTGTGTGTGTGTGTGTGTAAAACCATGTATACAGATCCATCAGATAACTAATGGGCTGCACAACTAAGCACCAGACTCTAGAGAGTATGTTAGAAAGGGAAAGGAAGAGGCTAATGAATATGTAAAGTTATTAAAGAAAACAAAATGGCATCCAATAGTTGGCTTCTGATTGGCCACACAATAGAGGGATTCAGGAAATCCTTAGAAATGCTGATACAGTAGGAAATGACTATTAAAAAATGAGTGATTTGTTAGGCTTCTGAAATCATCCAATCTAAATTTTGCCTTCTGCACAAACCCTTCAATGGCTTGAGATAGCTGTGAGGGGGCCCATTTTAAGGTCAGCTCACATTTAGAATCTACAATGAAATTTGCCATTTAATGACTACCTTAGTCCACTATCAAAAAAGCTATTATGTACCCAAATCTTTCTACATCACCTTAATTTCTAACCTGTCCTTAAAAAGGTGAAAAACATTATAGCACTGTCCACCTAAAAAATCTTAATATTCCTCGAGTACCACCTTAGAATCTCTTTCTTTCTAAGGTGATGCATTTAGTTCCTTCAGTCTCTCTTTATTTGTCTGGTTCTCTATGTGAAATGCACCTCTGCAACACAGCATAAAATCAGACTCTTTATAATTTTAGAAGAGAGAAATAAAATCTATGCCTACAGTAAGAAAAAGAGTTTGTGAGTAACCAGAAATTGCCGGACAAGTTACTTGCAAAGCTATAGGAAAATTTCTTTCTTCATTTATCTGAACCTTAACCGTTAATGACAAAAGTAGTAATGGTCATATTCCTCCAAGGAGCTGTTATGGGAATGAATCAAGTATCATTTATTTGGCAACATTTAATACATTATTTCTGTTATGAAAGCCATTCATGAATCACCCATCTTACATCTGCATTCATATATGGTAGTTATTAATGAAGAGTGATTACATTGTGCATTTTAATCAACATTTACAGTTACCCAGCTTCTAACACTTTCATGTGTTGTCCACAGGAATGTAACCTGGAATAGTTTAGCTATTCCAGATACACACTGCTCACCAGAGCTGGAAGAAGGCTACCAGTGTCCCCCAGGATTTAAGTGCATGGATCTTGAAGATCTAGGACTTAGCAGGCAAGAGCTGGGCTACAGCGGCTTTAATGAGATAGGTCTGTCTTACTGGTAAAACACTTTCTCAGTTTCTGTTTTATGATGTTTATGCAATGGAGAGAATAATTGTATAGTTGATATTTCAGGTTATGACTGACTATAGTATAAAAGAAATATAAATGCAAATTTTAATTCTATGCCTATTTATAATATATTCTACCCTACAGTCTGCAACATGTAAAGTATGTCAGTATATATTCAATAACGGCTGAATAGAGTTACAGGTCTCTCATATTAAGCTATTTTGATTCTTAATTATAATATTTAAAAATTATTTGTTGAATAACATTAAGAGATGTTGACTAAAAGATAAATAATGCTCGGTTTCTTGTCACACATAACTATATCTGAATAGGCAAGGTAAGTCTTAAAAATTGTACTATTATTTATGAGGCTAGAGAGCTAAAATCTGTTCTGTAACCGAAAACGGCTATCAAAGACGTAATCGATATGCACCCGCTATGTGATAGATACATGAAAAGCCCATGTACATAGTGTGTCAAATGTATACATTTCTTTGTGGATTATCCTATTAGGTTCTGAAATGTGTCATCACATATACAATGAAGGAGATTAGCATCTGCCCTCTCATCAGCATCATTACATTTATTATAACTGCACTGAAGTTGCCCATATTTTTGTTTAAAGCAACAAATGAGATTCTAGACAAATATTTTATCCTTTGACAATGTTTAGTGCAACAATTTGAAACAACTAATTTAACCTTGGAATTTCCAAACCTGATATATTTAAGAGAATTCTAGATGCTTTAAGTCAAAGCCTAAGAGCTGTATCTATGAGTGGCTGTGCCCTTTTGGAAGACAAATTTATTTTTTGACTTGTGATGTAGTTCCAGATTTAATGAGCAACCTATAGTGGGAGATTCCATAGCAAAGCGTGAGCCCTGCGCCCTGTCGATTTTGAGATCTACCGGTGAAAGTGCAGCCATGGAATCCTCCCCACGTCTGAAAAACTGGCTGCAGCACAGAATCCCACCTGGACTTTCAATCCATAGCAGCTCCAGGATGGAGTAGTGAACTCTGCACTAGATACTGGAATTTCAGAAAGGCTATGCTGGAATTTCAAAAAGGTTCCATTCATCAAGGAATATTTTCCTGATTTATGAGCTAAAACCAAAGCTACAGCTTTCAGACAGAACAGAGTGCTAACTAAGGCTGAACAGTATAAATAGATGACATTTTAAAGTCAATTTGGCAAGTACCATCTCCACATTTCTTTTTATGTTTATGCCCTCACACTGGATTGCCAGTAGTTTAGGTCCATCTCTTTTGAACAGTGGCAGGATTTCCTACTACCCAAAAATCTAGAAGCCAACCGATGAGAATGATTTTAAATTGCTGCACTCTTTCATCTACCTTTGCAATCAACATCAAGTCCTTTCCTCTGGCACAGAGGCTTCTCTGAATTACACCAGTGACTTTCAGGCATGCACAGAAAATCACAGCTGCAGTGTGGGAAGTGTGATGCAGAGACGGTAAACTGCCTGAACAGGCTTCAGCAATCCCAGCAGCTGGGCACAACTAGAATGCAGGAATGCAGCTCATTCACTTGGGCTTAACTGGTGACACCCATGTCTTCTAGGAAGTGTGGCACCACTCAAGAATTTAACTACTTTAACAAAAATACCTGCAATCCTGTGGAATCATATTGCTCATCATAAACAAATCACACTCTGACCATTTTCAACACAGCAATCATCCCTAAATTCAACATGCTTGATTATATTCAAGGTGAATCATTTCTCTTCACTGTGACTTACAACAATTTCAATTAATAAAAGGCACAATCTCCTTTGAGAGAGAAAATCTCCTTCTAAAAAGTACTAGCTGGAGAGGGCCAATTCTAGGAGGGAATCGCCCTGGGGGGCAATAGGCTCCCGCAGAAGTAATGATCTTGCTGGAGCTGTACTGTTGACTTGCACGTTTATCTCTCAAGGACTTAAGTTCCTTGAAAACAGGAAGTTCATCTTTTCATCTTCATGGCTTCAGGGCCTCTTGCAATGCCCAGCTCAAATTCCTCAGTAAGCAGTCATGTTTGTGTTAGGGGACAGAGGATAACAGAAAACTAAGTTATTTTCTGATGGTTCTTTTCCTTGATTTTGCATGTTTTCGTTGGCCATATTCACTGTTTGTCATGACTTCTCTTTCTATACAAGCTTAATTCAGCCTGCTTCTTTTTCTCAAATGATGACTGAATTAATCAGCATTGTGTAACTAATGGCTAGATAATGAGATGTTGACTTTGTACTGTAACCAAATAATTTTTAAATGGTCACTGTAGTTTAGATTGAAATAGATAGCTTCATGATGTTCTGCATCTCTGTAGATACACAAACCTCTATTTTAGGAGATTATTTTTAAAGGTTTTATAAAAACAAAAGACATGTTTCTCCCAAAATAAGGCAAAGAAATTATTCTATTAGAAATTATTTAGTGTGAATGAATTTAAAACATAACTAGATGCCTGATAGTGTATGTAAATTTGCCCAATATACTTACATATGTAAGCAATTGAGATTAGTGTAAAAGGAGTATTTTTCTTACCAACAATACTAACATGTAAAATATTGAATTTTGAACTCATTTATAAAATGTTTATTCCAAGGAGTTTTAAGTCTCATTAAGATTTAATACAGATGATGTTGAAAATCTCAAATTTTAAAATCATATTAAAAGCCCGATTGAGTGAGTAGAAGAACTTACAAAGATCCCCTGTAGTAAGATGTAGAGACATTCTTGTGCCCCTAAAATCATCTGAAAATTGAGAAACAAAATTGCAGTCTCTGTATTAAGGACTGAAAACCTTGGAACTACAAGATAAAGCATCCAAGAAGTGTGTGTAACAATCCTGAGAGGATTCTGTCTACTGTGGACCTCAGACAGGGCCAGCAGGACATTCATATTCTAAAATAGTGGGTGCTGGAGTGTGGAGGCTCCGAGGGGTTTCCTTTTTTGAATCACGGAATCAGCATGCTGCTGACTGTGGGATCTTTCTGGGACTCTATGGGACGTCTCAGCAGAGGCTCATTGCTGGAAGTCAGTAGAGAGAGGCCGTGGAGGACAGACTCAGGGGTGAGGGCTCTCCATGCTGCTGACCTGGGTTGCCAAGGACAAGGTATGATCGAAACTGGCTGTACTTCAGAATGGCTGGAAGAACTTTAATTTTCTCTTCTATAAGTCATTTTTAACATTTTTTTGACATAGATCACTCACATTTATGAGGCCCAGTGTGATATTTCCATATATTTATGCAAGGTATAACGAACAGATCAGAGTAACTGGCACATCTACCACCTCAAACATTTATCACTTCTTTGCATTAGGGACATTCAAATTTCTCCCTACTAGCCTCAGTAAAATACAATGACATGTGGACAGCCATAGCTACCCTACTGTGCTACAGAATATTGGAAGTTATTTCTCCTAGCCAGCTACCCCCGAACCCTTCAGCCACCTTCCCTCCACACCTCTACCCCACGCTCTGGTAGCCACCGATCTCTTTGCTGCTTCTGTGTGGTCAGCACTTTCAGCCTCCACATACAAGTGAAAATGTGTGGCATTTGTGTCCCCATGGCTGACGTATTTCATTTAACATCATATCCTCCAGGCCCATCTGTGCTACTGCATGGCTTCATTCTTATTATGACTGAGTAATATTCCATTACGAAGACGTACAGAACATCTAGGTATATTCTTTATCTTGGCACTTGTGAAGAGCGTTGTAATCAACACAGGAGTGCAACTCTCTTAGATGCACCAACTCCCACATACCATTCCCAGGTCAATTAAGTAAAAGTTTTAGAGTGAACCAAGCATAGATGATTTATAAAATCTCTCCACATGGTTGTAATGAGCACAAAGAGTTCTGAACCACCAACTAAAGCAACACATATGCCCATTCCCTATCTTAACCTCACTCACCTGTGTTGACTAACATCCCCAAGTTCTGGTCAAAGGAGGTAGCATTCTAGAAGGCACCCTTGGTCATCTAGTTGTTTGGTCTACATCCACCACTGTTGTCCCTATCCAACCACTCTTAAAAGTGTTCTTGCTTCTGTGCTGTTTCTAGAATCATAGCCACACTCACCTTATATCATTGAATTTTTCTCCCATGTGTCAGGCCTCGCACGTACATTTAATTGTAGTTAGCCCTATGCATTTGAATTTGTCATCCCCAGGTTGGAGCCACACCCCACCTTTCAGTAGCTTTTCAACAGGCTCTCTTTCCGCAGGGTCCAAGAGAAACATCTGATGGGGCATTAAGCAGAAGCTGCAGCCCAGCTATGTCTCTTAAATTCCTAGACCACGTGATGACTGAGAGGTTCATAGTTTCCAGATGCTTTTCTTTCACTTAAACATTTCCCCATTTTTGTTCCTGGGTACACATCCTTGATTCATTGTTTATAACTCTTAATCCTCACCTCCCCTCTAAAGGTGTTAACCTGTGTACTTAAGGTGTCAAGCCCTGCACCACATTCCACACACTTGGAGGACCACACATGATGGAAAGGACAAAAGTGACAAACATTATTTAGCAGCGCCAGTTTCCATGACTGAGGTGTGCAGTGGGAGGTGGGTAGTAATGATAGAGTGAAAAGATTTGAAGATGGACAGAATTCAAAAACCACACTGAAGAAGTGAAATAAACAATTAATCACACTAACCTACCTTATTTAGAATACATATTCTGCTTCTATTTTCCACATCCCCCCTGCCCTGTGCTCTTGCATGCTTCTAAACAAGTGGGTGTGATAACCCAAGACATGCAGGAGGGGCCTGTGATTTCTTGCAAGAACACTGACAAAGAATTACAGGAGCGTACAGCTGGAAGAGGCAGGCAGTCATGTGCTTGCTCTCAGTTCCGCGGGCGGGAAACAGCATCGGGCAGAGGCAGGGCTGCACACCCACTGGGAGTCCCGTCTCCACCCAACCTTGCTCAGATTCCTGTCTGTGCATCACCAAGATTCTATAGATAATATGCAAAGATTCATTTTGCTCTTCCTTTTTTGGGGGGGGAGTATCAGGAATCGAACTCAGGGCCTCACGCTTGCCAGTCAGCCGCTGTGCCCCTGAGCTAAATCCCCTTCCCTACTCTTGGTTTTGTAGTACAATGTCAACATTATTCACCTTTGGTGAGATACAGATTGGAATGACCACTGTCCAAGCAGAGATGATGCTTTGTTAGAAAAAGAGAAAAACCAAACCCACCATATGACATGCATCATTTCTATATGAAAAAGGAATCAGAGCAAACATAATTAATTTGGCAAATTTACTTGTAGTGATCTTACAAAAGGAAAGTAAGACATCTGGTACAGGACATGGTCATAAAACTATTCAGGGAGTGGCTTGAACTTTCCATTAATTGTGCAGTCAGATGAAAAACAAAACACGATTGTTTTGGATTAAATAACTCAGTGCATGTCATTTGATAATAAAATTCATCCTGAAAAGTCACCTGGAAAGCAAATAGACATCAGGCATTTTTGTTGCTTGTCTTGAATTTACAGTAGCTAAGTGCTAAAAACAGCTTAGATTCCCACCAATAGATTAAAGATAAAGAAAATGTGGTATGTATGCACAATGGAATTTTATTTGGTCATAAAGTAAAATGAACTCTAGTTGTTTATAGAAAAATGGATGGATCTTGAGATCATAATGTTAAATTAAATAATACAGACAAGAAATTAAACATTGCATGGTTCTGTCATGAAAAACTCAATTTTACATAAATTAAAGAGTAAAGAGTAAAATAAAGGCAGACTTTTTAGAGTGGGGGGGCATAGAAAAGGGTTAAAAAAATAAAAGAATGAAATTGAGTAAGATACGTTTTATATCTGTGCCATCCCCCAAATGAATGTAACTTTCACTTATTATAATCATATGTCAATAAAAATTTCAACCCTTCTCAAAAATAAGTAAAAATTCAAGCTCCCCAATGGCAAAAACCAGCAAATTAAAGTCTATGTAATGAATCTGAAGCACAGATTGTAATAAATATAAAAATCATAACAATACAAGAGAAAAATCCCAATTTTAAAACACCAAGAATAGATTAAACCTGATTGAAACAATATATATCAAAGGAAGCCCACACACAAAATCGAACTATAAATGAGGATATTCTGAGAATAAGTAATAGAAAAGGCACCTAAATAATATGTGCTTTTAGTACCACATGCATTATAAATAGTGCACTGCTTCCCTATTCTTTAAATATAATAATCCAAGAGAAAGCCAGGAAATAACACACATTGTGTTATAGCAGTAACTAATTGTCCAACAGGCTGTTTTTATTTTTGTAATTACTGTCATTACTTATGACAATGACTGCTATCATCCATCGATTACTTATTGTGTAACTGGCAGCTGGCAAAAGGTTTTTCCATCCATTGTGTTTTTAATTCCCCCAATTAACCCACAAGGTGTGGTTTTCTCCATTTGATAAGTGAGGAGAATGAGGTGAGAAAGAATGAACTTGCCCTCAGTGTCTTGCCCATTACGTCTGGAGCCAAGGCTGTTGGCTGTTGGCTACAGACTGTGTGTCATCTAGGCAGCAAGCCGTGAAAAGCCTCCATTCCTGCATCTTGTCAGGACAGCTGGTCCATAATGGTCTCATTACAATATTGGATAGAAACATGCTCCCACAGGACGAGCTGCCAGGCATCTTCACCTTCTTCCCTGTCCTGAGCCCTTTAGGACAAGGAAGACGAGGAGTGACTTCCACTGCAAACCAGGGGCCTCCAGGGGTTGGTTCTGGATTCTAATCTAGTCTTCTGCATTTGGGTAACAGAGGGTGATGTACACACCTCTCCTTGGTGTCCTTAGAAGATGGGTTCCAGGAGCCTCCAGTACCAAAGTCCACCGAAGTGTCAGTCTGTTATATAAATCAGCATAGTATTTGCATATAACTTATGCTTCCATATACATTAAATGATCTCAAATCATTTGTAGTAATAATGCCTTTTGCGGTGTAAATTCTATGTAAGCAGTTGTTAAGCATTATAGTTTAGGCGATAATGACAAGGTACATGTTCAGAAAAGATACAATTTAAAAAAAGGTTTAAATTCATGAATGTGGAGCTTATAAATATGTACAGCCCATTGATACATTATTGTGTATTTGTATGTGTTTGTGTGTGTATGTGTGTGTGTGTGTGTATTGTAGTCCAACTTTTTAAACCAGATAATTTATTGATCTGTAAATATATCAGCAATGATTAGAGACATGGCAGCAAAAATGAGTAAATATTCTTTGATACAAAATTACAGGGAAGAACTATAGGGGACACATGGGGAGAGAACATGGAAAGTAAGAAAACTATGCTACTTGATATATTTTGGTTAGATTTACACTTAAATTCAAAATTCTATTATAAGGTATATGTATTTGCTATATGCACTTTATAGATACATGCATTAATTTGCCTGTATATTTGAATTTACCTTCTCCTTCACATTGAAGAATATTTAATTTTGCTTTCCACATTACTGCAAAGTAACTAGCAATTTTATCCAAAATGATTTAAAAACTGCAAATTAATTAATTTCCTTATTAAAGATGTGACATGAAATGTATTCACCTTATTAGTCCTGTTAATTAAAAAAATCACAATGCTTTCCTTACAGTACGTCCTTCCAAAAATATTAGGTGGAAACACTACAAGTTTAACTTTAAAAAAATGTGGATCTTATGTGCATGTGTACATTTAAGGTGATGGCGTGTAATATTTGTTTGTTTGTTTATTTATTTATTTATTTTTTTATTTTTTCCGGTACCGGGGATCGAACTCAGGGCCTTAGTGCTTACCGGGCAAGCACTTACACCACTGAGCTGTACCTCCAGCCCATTATTTGTGATTTTTTCTGGAATTGATAAGTTAATTAGACCACCGTCAAAGAAAATGTGAAAACATAAAGAGTGCTGGAGCTTGCCAGATTCTCAAACTCTCTCAAGTCCCTTCTGAAGAACACTAGTAGGGATACTGACATTTGGGAATCGTATTTTTTTCCAAGGGGAAATGCTCTTTATTTTGGCCGTTATTTATTTCATGATGTTTTTTCCTTTGACTTTGGGTGGCATTGACTGTGAGATATGGAGTCAGTTCCCTGTGTTGGTCAAACATCAATTTTATCCAACACCGATGAGAAATCCGAGTGGTAGCTTTCATTACTAGGAGTGTTCTGTGCTGGGAACCACTCTGTATTCTGCTGAAATAAGACTGACAGCAAATCCACCCAATCAGCCTAATATTTCAGTTTTGATAAAGGATATGCCTGGCTTTAAAATTTTTCTGTGCGCACTTTGTTGGTATTCTACTATTTTTATAATTTTTCTTTTATTACATTTGATATTAAATGTGGACATAAAATATGATGAAAGAAAATTACTAATATTAAAATCATAATAGAATTTAAACTGAACTTTGATGCTGCTAAAAATTGACTCATCAAGCTTAAATGCTAAACTATATTTCATGCTGCTGTGTGTGATCTCAGATAAAACCTGTACAAATGAATAGAAATATATGTCTACAATGATGATCTATTACAAAATGCACATTTTTATTGCAGCTGCAAAAAAGCCATAGTCAAGCCTATTTGTAAAATATGTAATTGAGATTTATAATGCTTTGTGAAAAAAAATCACCAAAGGGTTCTTTTCCCTGCATTTATCTTTGTGTCTAGTTTTGCCACTGGAATTGCGTATTGATTTTTATGAAAAATAACATATGGAAGACATAACTAGCCCTGGAGAATTCAGCCAAAAGCGCTTGTGTTTACTTACATTTGCAAATTCTATATTTGCTGTCTGAAAGGATTTCCTATTATGGGACAAAGAAAACACAACATATATTTATTGAACAGAGAACAAAGTCATGAAACTTCTTAGGAGGAATAGTTGTCAAACCCCTTAGTCAAACACAGTACTGTATTACGGTGTCTTAAGTAGACTGCAGAGCAGAAGTGTGTGGTTGAAGACTTTTAGAGGGAATGAGGTCTTACTAGATTTTCAAACAGGGCTGTAGACTTATTGAACTTAAGTTAGATGTGCAGACAACACCCAGTATGTTAGAAAAGAAGTTGATAGCTAGAAATCACAATGTCATTAAAAACAGCCTGCCACTGCTTGGTGTCTAGCAGCTGTTCAGGAGTTCCTGTTGAATGCATTAGAAAAGGCAGTGGATTTCCAATAGGCTAGGAAAGGAAATTTAGAGAGAGGATTTCAGACTGAGAGTATAACTCAGTGGTAGAGTGCTTGCCTAGCATTTCATTTATGAGGGCTACAAAAATATTACTGTGCTATTTATAGTAATAATAAAAAGTGGATTTCTCTGAGAAATTGAGGTTTCTAAATACTATACATGGTAAATAATACACAAAGTATCTAATGGTTTCTAAGAAATTATCATTCTATAGTTAAACTTTAAATATTTGTAAATTAAGAAAGAAATCTAAATCATTCATTAGATATAGTGAAGGTAAGGAATAAATTCTGCCATACATAATTAGCAGGTTAACAACTCTTAGTTACTGTAGGCTGATGAGGCATGAAATCTCCCACAAGACTGGACAGTGAAGACTTAAATAATGAGACAATTGAAATGATTTTAGAGCTTTAAGTGGGTTCAACCCTCTCATAGAATTCAAGACTCTCTGGGTTAAGACCAAGACTTCCCTGGGTGGCCGTATTTATTAGGTTTTCAAAGGAGAGGAATACTGAAGAAAATGCAGGAACGTGGGCATGACTTGGGAATCTTTTTAAGGACTACTCTAAGTAATACTTTATTTTAATTTAGGAGAGCTATGCTATCTCTAGGAAGGATTCCACCACAGGAGTGAGAATTCTGAAGCTACCGTCTCCTTTTAGTTAGTTGGGGTTGGAGCCAATAGTCTTCAGTTGTGGCCTTATCTTGTCCTTTGAGACATTCCAACTTCACAGGCCAATACAGGCCTCAATGTGGACCAGCGACTCATAGAGGTTCACTTACTATGAGTCCGCTGCCCATCTCCAGACACAGTGCCTAAGCTTCGGACAACTCACAAGTAAACACGGAAAGCCAATTGGTTAATATTAAATTCTACTCAGAGCCGCTTTGTAGTGGTCTCCAGCATATAATTCCTCCCGCCTTCTCTCCTTTTCTTCCCTCCTTTCTTCTTTTCTCTTTGTCAAGTGACATAGTGTTGTGTTTTGCCTTGTGTTGTTTTGTTTTGTTTTGTGAGACCGGGTCTTACTATGGAGTTCAGCTGGCCTTGAACTTACTATTTAACTCAGGCTGATCTTGAACTCATGGCAATTGTTCCACCTCAGCCTTCCAGGGGCTGGCACTACAAGCATGTGCCACCACATCTGGTTTAAAGTGCTGTGATTTTTTAATAAAATACTTTGACTTTTTTCCTTTCTGAGAAACATGTAAATAGTTTTTCTTTCTTTTTCAGGGGGTGGGGTACAGGGAATTGAATTCAGGACCTCGAGCTTGCCAGCAAGTGCTGTGGTGCTGAGGTATATCCCTGGCCCAATTTTGGGTTTTTATTCCTGTAAGTGATGATATTTCAATTTTAACACAGACATACAAATCCTGAGCACAGGAAAATCCTTTAAAACGAATTCTTGAAACAATCTTGGGACCAAAGGAAATACACATTTTTTAATAGAAGACATAACTGAGGGTTTATTTCTCAAAAATATTGTAGGAATTCATAGTGCTGTCCTTACTGTATGAAAGTGGGGTGAGGATACACCTCAGTGATAGAGTTCATGCTTAATATACACAAGTCCCTAGTTTCAATCTCGACACATCCATTTCTCTGTTTGTCTGCCTGTCACCGATCTATCTATCTTTGTATCTATCTATCTATCTATCTATCTATCTATCTCTTCGTAGGTAGCATTTTACATATGGCTATCATAGATACATAGTAGATAGATGCATAGAGTCCGTATCTATATGTCTCTGTGCCTATATCTATCTCTATGTAGAATTTTTAGTTATGCATAAACATGAAAGGGAAAATAACATTGTACGTGTTCTGTACTTTACTGAAGACCAGCAGTTCCCTCACTTCTTGGTGTGCTCCTCCTGCTCCTTCCGGAGGTCCTCTCTCTGCACCTTCAGCTATCTATGATTTTCATAAAGCTTCTCAAATTCAACAAGAGCACTGTTCTGTCTTAACTGTGAAGGCAAGGTCTGTACATAGAGGTTGATACTACACCATACTTATGTCCCACATCTGGTGCATGTGTGGGTGCGTGCATGTGTGTGTACTGTTTTTGTCTTTTCTAATAGCTCATGAGATCAACACACCTCAAGTAAGAACACTTCAGATATGTCTTTTGATATCTTTCCTACCTTTCAGTGAGTACAGTATACCCTTGAGGACTAGCTGCCCACCGTCAAGAGAACTTTACATTACATACATTATCAAAATCATTGCTCCATGGAAATTTTGTAATTAAAACTTTAAAAATTTAAATACAACATTAGCATTTAAATTTAGTCTTAATGCATTGGATTCTACATTAAGTCGGAGGTGGGAATCAAATGTGAATAGACTCACAGAAACTGTGAATAGATTCACAGATCAGGACAGTCAAAGAAACTTTCCTTACTGGTGTGGGCAGACAGCAGGATTTAGTACCTTGGACATTCAATGAAATTAAATTAATCTCACCAACTGGTTAGTTGCTACAGAAAGGAATAATGTTATTTAATTTAAGAAAGTGCTGCTAACACAGCTCTTACCTCAAAGTTGAGGAATTTCAGAGGGAAGACGCTGGCTTTCCATCCCAGGAGTCCTGCTGTGTCAAAACTGCTAACAGTGCGCCAACGTTGCTAATATAAACATTATAATTGATCAGACTTACTTTTAAATATTAGTAGAAAACTGAGCTGCATTACTGTTTTTTATGAGAAAGTAAGAACTTTTAGAAAACATAAGATGTATTCTTACAGTAAGTATAAAAATGAGGTGTCTTCCCATATTTATTATGCATGTTCTTCATACAGACACTGAAAATATAAGCTGAAAATAAATATAAACTAGTTTCTACTCTCTAATAGAAATGGTAAAGATAGGAAATGAAGGTGAAATAATTTCAGAAGAAAAGTTTACCTTTAAGTTGTTTTCAATACAAATGTATTAAATTGGACAGATCTCACTTTTCCTACATACCTTATTTCTCACTTTTATGTAAGCCGCCTAACTAAACAGAGGCATTTGTTACTTCTGGTGATGCAAATTTTTTAGGAAATATATACATATATTGAGAATAAAACTCAGGACCTTGTGCTTGCAAGGCAGGCGCTTGTGTCACTGAGTTATATCCCCTGCAAGAATTATATTTTATTTATTTATTTATGGGTTTTTTTTTTTTTTTTTTTTTTGCGGTACTGGGGATCAAACTCAGGACCTTGCACTTGCCAGGCAGGTGCTTATGCTACTGAGCTATAGAATTATAGCTCAGCCCAAAAATTATATTTGAACCTTAAATTTTGATAAGTAAGCTCTATATAGTGATAGATTAAGTGTAGATTAATTTGTTCCTGGTCAAATATTCTTGCTTTTTATGCACCTTTATGCAAATATTTTAATTTGTCTTATTTTTAATCACTAGCTCAATTGAGTATAGAATTCTGAATTTATATTTATTTTTCCTAAAATCTTCAAAATTATTCCACTGTGTTACAGTATGTATTACTGCATTATGATAGCATTTCCTTTTTGAGGCTCACTGTAGAACTTTTGCTTAGATTTTTCTTCTGTAACCCATCCTTTTCCCTAGTACTTTTACAGACCTACTCTTTGTCTTTGCTATTTGATGGTCTTACTGTGTATCTGGGTGTAGATCTTTATTATTTATTTGCTAGAAACTCCCTCTTTGTATTTGAGATTTATGCCTTTCTTCAGTTCTAGTTGCTCTTTAGATACTATCTTCTCAAATCAAATCTCTTCCTTATTCCCTCTTTTCTTTGTTTTTTTTTGTTTTTTTTTTTAGGTAGTGGCTAAATACTAGTTAAAACTTGGATGTCTCTAAGTCTTGCGGTCTAACTTCCTTCTGTTTTTTGAATTCGTCTTCTAGACCTCTTACTAGGAGCCTGGCAAATCTTGAATTATTCGCCAAGCTTCTTAAAGTTGTTTGCATATTTCCCAGCTTAAATTCTTCAATAAACTTTCATAATTATCTTTATCTCTCAATGTGTCTAGTTGGTTATTCAGCTTTTTCAGTGGCTCTTTCATTTCAACATCTATAATTTTTACAAATAAAGTTTCTATGTAATTTTATCTCAGATCTGACTTTTCATCTTTTTTTTTTTTTAATCCACCCTGTTTCTGCAGTTTCCTAACACTTCTTTCACTGTCAACACCTTAAACACACTGGGCAGCAGAAGCCCGGAGCTTTATTCTGATCCCGAGTCGTCTGTGAATGCCCTTGGCTGTGGTGGTGCTCGCACTGCTGCTGTTGTATGTTCTCTCAAACTCCCCGACTGCTGGATACTTTGCTCACATAGTTTTGATCTACTTTAGACATCGAATGATTATTTACTGTTTATGTGTATTTCCTTGTCTTGGTTAGTAAGGAAGGTGGAGGAAGGAAACTGTTAAATAAGTGTAGTCTTAAAATCATTGTTTCTAGTTTTAGAATTTTTAATGTAATGATGCAGCTCTTTTTTATTTGATGTAGCTATGATCTCTATTAGATTTCCAGTACATTTTTAGCATTCACTAAAAGTTGGACAGATAGTTATGTACAGGAATTTAAACTTTTACAAAGATTCTGCTTTGCAGAGTTTCTACAAAGGTTCTCTGTTGTTTTGTGCTACCAAGTTACTACACCAGCCTCTGCAGCCTGGTACAGCAGTACATCAGCAGGTGCTCTGTGTAAAAACAAAACAGTGAGGGGGAGCGAGTGAATACGACAGCACACTGCAAATAAACAGCGGCAATGACTGAACGATGAGAACAACGTTGACAGATTAAAATTTGTAGTGCTGGAGGTTCTTAATATTAATTGCACTGGATATTCAAACACTTTCACCCTCCACTTGTGCATTAGCAATAAGCAAACCATAAAATGGAATAGAAACTCATGCAGAATTACCCTAACACAAACCAAACCAGTTTTTTTCTAAGCAAGTCATACTTGCCTGTCTAGTAAAGCAGTACTCTATATTTGTGCATAGCGATGATGCATTATTTCACCTAAAAACTGGCGGCGGCAACAAATCTTAACTTCGAATTGAAGTTGGACTAAGTAGACTCATAGGAGACCACAGGGCAGCCAGACCCTGTCTGCGCCGCACATCGTCCCCAGTGTAAGCTGGGGCTAGCTCCACCTCTGAGAGGGGCAGCAAGATTCAGAGAAGTAAGCAGTGTCAGGAGTAGGGAGGGGCCTTGCTGCTGACTGCATTCACTAAACTCCAGGGTGGAGCCACTGCGGTCAGTCTCCGGGAGTGCTGATGTCCAAGTAAAAGAAGGACTCAGTCTCAGGACACAGGGCCCACGTTGTTAGGTGAGTGAGGCTGGACAGTTTAATTCACCTGTCCAGCCTCCCGTACAGGGATAAAAACAGTGTGCATTTCAGAGGGCAATGAAAAGATAAATTAGCCTATTCTCTTCCTCACACCTAAAGTTCTCAGTAAAATTTAACTGTGATTATAATTACCATCTGTATGAGGTATACAATTATTAAGATGCATCAGGAATAAAGTATCTACAAATATTTGACTATCCCTTATACTTCTTTGAGGTGTTCCCAACAAGGTCATTCTTAGTGAAGGTCCTTTGTCCTTGCAAGGCTTCTAAAGAGCCAAAGCTATGTTAGAGTCAGCAAATATGGTCAGTGGGTCAAGTCCTGCTCATGGCCTGCTTTTATAAATAAAGCTTTATTGCAACCCCATGCCCAGGTGTATATGCATGATCTATGTCTGCTTTCATTCACCAGCAGCAGAGTAGCTTTACTGGAGACCCCCAAAATACAGTGTAATTCCTGTCTGAACCTTCAAGAAGAAGTTAGCAAATCCTTAAAAGTAGAATAAAAGAAGAAAATATGACTAAGTTCATGCTTCACTTTTAAAAATCACACTTAGGGCTTCACACACGGTAGGCAAGTGTTCTACCACTGAGCTACAGCCTCAGCTCAATTTCTTCTTTAACATATCTTTGTACTGCTACCCAGAATCCTGTGAAATTTGAAATAGGTATCCTCAATGAAAAACCCCTGAAAGCCACCTTCTTTCCTCTGTCCCCCTCGATTACTAGGGTATGTTCCTTGAATCTGCCATTCACTTTAAGTAAAGAATCTTTGACAAGTGGCTGACAAGCTAGACATAGAGGCCACTGATCAGATTTAAGCTGCCAAATATTTTTCAGCATGAAAGTGAAAATCTCAGTGGTTAAAGATATTTCTCATAAAATTAGCATCAAAATATTAAATATCATTCCTTCAATGCCTTGTTTTAGCCAGAAAATATTACTCAAAAATGAATGATGCCTAGGACTCAATCAGGCCCCCTGGAGCGCCTCAATGGGGCAGAACCTGGTGGTTCACAGGGGCAACCCCGTAGACTTGACCGGGCCCCCGAGAGCACCTCAATGGGGTGGAGCCCAGTGATCAGGGCAACCCCGAGGACTCCACCAGGCCTTCTGGGCGCACTGTATCAAGGCAGAGCCTGGCGGTTCACAGGGTGACCCAGCCCACTTGACTGGACAGCCCGATGGCCTTGAGTGCTTGTCACTGGGGCTTGACCATAGTGAACCTGGTTCCCTGCCTATCTACTGTCTTTGAGGATGGGTGCTTTTCCACCTCCTCCCATAGCAATTTGTCTGCACACGTGTCTGTTACAGCATAATTTGAAGCAGCCATGTCTCTTCCCAGTGCGAGAACCCAAGGGTGTAAATAAACCAAAAAGTACAGTTATTACCAGAGGGAAGACGACTGATTGGGTGGGAGAACAACAGAGATGAGGGTGGAGAAAATTGATTAATCAAACTAGCCATCATCTGTATAACTGAGTAACAAATACAAACATAACATTATGTAATATGGTATCCAGTGCTAATTCCCTATTGTCTTCTCTATAATTTTGTGTTTCCTTTATTGTTTTTGGTTTAACAAATGCAAAGATAACGTTATGTAGTATGGTATCCAGTGCTAATTCCCTACTATCTTCTCTATAATTTTGTATTTCCTTTATTGTTTTTGTGTTATTCTGGTTTATATGTCTCCATTCTTTTGTCTTTAAAAGAAAAAAAGAAAAAATGAATGAACAAGGAGAAAGTAATTGTACTTACTAAACAATAAAAATGGTAAATTACCATTTCAAAAGTAGGAAAATAATCCAGTGATGACTTCCTGTGGCGGATGTTTTGCAAGAGTGAAGCGCATGTCCTTGGGCACGTGTCCAGTTTGCCTCCCTCCCCACCAAGAGGTAAAACTGTTCCTCTTCCCCTGGAATCTCAGCTCTCCAACTTTCTTTGCCCATGAGAGTGTGACAGGGTGATATCATGTAAGTTTTGGAGCCTTCGAAGGTTCTGTGGCTTCCTTTTTTGTTCATTTAAATACTACCATAAGATGATATGGAGAGAATTGTCTTGTCTACAGGAAGATAAAAGGTCACATGGAGAACAAGGGGCCCACTGCACAGACAACCTCAAATGCTTGATGTGAACGAGGTACTTGCGGGCTATAGGGCCTCAGATACTGCTAGACCCAGCCGAGACCAGTGAAAGAATCACTCATTGTACCCTAGCACAAACTGCTCTGCAGGGAACCAGGAGCCAAGAAACGGTGTTTGTTTTAAACCATTACTCTTCACAGAGATTTGTTACACAGCAACATATAATAGCAAAAAATTTCTTTTTACCAAAGAGGAAACTGGGGGTTTGCACACATAGTAAAAATGAGTCCAATTTAAAATTCATACTCTAAACCTATACACTCTACTGAATTCTATGTTCTCCAAAACTTACATTATTAGCATTTTGTAAGACGAGGGGAGCCTGAGAGACATTTATTTACCACTTTGATGTACTTGTTGGGGCTTTTGTTTGAAATTAGTATTGTTCTAGGAAACCTGAGATGTGCAGTATCAACCCTAAGCAATGTTTTTCAGCGGAAATTGTAGGTAGTTGTCTAAAGGTCATTCATTCATTCTAAAAAATTTTTTGAGAATGAACTTTACATTAGGAACTATATTTATCACTGGAAGGCACCGGGTTAGTGTTAATATAGAACCAGAGATGGATGCTGTTATATTTTCATTCAATGAAAAATTCATTTTTGCTTCCAGTTTAGGAGGTGATTGGTTTCTCTTTGGAACTCTGTATTATACACTAATTTCTTCTGACTAGTTGAAAGCATAGTGTTATATTTTAAGAAATAAATGGTTAAACAGGATTTAACCTTGAGGACTGTCTGTTTACACCAAACTTGCACCCAAGGAAGATAAACAAATAAATAAAATCTAAACTGCAATAAATAATGAAAAGAGATAACTTAGGCTTCAGGAAAGTTTGATTAAATCTCAAGTTTTAAGCATGTTTCTAAACCTAAAATGTTCCCTTTATTGATTTAGAAAGAATACTTGTGCAAGTTCTTATTGTCATTAGTGACCTGACTTTTACAAAGCTCTATAAAATGAGGCCAGAAGGAACAGAAATTGAGTCAGAATAATGGATGACAGCTCTTACATATTCTTCCCATCTTGTGTCCTGGCTGCATCCCATTTTCACCGAAAGGGAGACACCTGGAGGGGTTAATTAGCTCGCAGCTGTCTGCAATTAGTGTGCAAAGGCTAAGAAGGCAGGCCGCCAGAAGGAAGCAGCCAGCACCAGCTGATGATGGGTAGGGGAGGGAGCAGCTGGTGGGAAGCGAGGCCTGTAACCTTTACAGAGGGGATACAGAGGCCCTGGGATACCGAAAAGGGAACCTGGGTGAAAGACTCGGTGGCAGACAGTACAAAATCAAAGCACGGCAGCTGGCTATTTTGTGTAAGAAGCAGGCTTCAAACATTGTCGAATACAGTGGCCACCATCGTAGGAAGGAAGGACAGATGAGCATTTATTCAGGGCCTGCATTGTGTCAGGAATGGGAGAGGAACCTTGTCCCAGTGGGCTAACAATGCGAAGGCCTCCTCAGTGTTTACCTCAGACAGGTCAAAGGGAGACCGGCAAACGAAGGCTCTTTCGCTATCTCTACTTATATGAATGTTTGACGTATTTCATTAAATCAAACGATTTATTAGTTTACCCATACTAGGCACTATTATATATTCAACCTTCAACCAAATGATAGCAAACACAATGTCAAAAGTAGCAATAAAAATTATTGGGAAACATATATGTGTTGTACATATATATATGTATATGTTCCACAATAATTTTAAATGGATATAATATATCAAATATAGAATCTAATATATACATTAGATACATATATGTGTAGGTGTGTGGATTTAAAATAAATATATACATATATACACATATTTTACATGTATGCCTGATATTTCTATTTAAGATAAAATATTTAAGTATAAATATAATATATATATTTAACATATATGTATGTGCCTGACAAAATATTTTAAATTCTAGCAGTAGAATTTAGCCTGATGGAGTATTTTAAATTCTAGTGTGACTGTTTTTGTCCTTCACCCTTTGTACAAAGGGACACCCACTAAATTTGGTACTCATGATTATTATCTTTATTCACTTTAATCAGAGTCACACACTTGTATAGTAGCGTGAATCATGTATTTACACTTCTACCAACCAGTGGAGATGTGTTATGAGTATTTAGATTGTTTGATTGATGTTGAAAAAACAATAACGAATTATCCAGCCTATAAACATATTTTCCTTGATAGTAAAATTTTGACCCTCTGGTTGCATAATTAAATAGAATTATATTGGTGATGCATATTTCTGAATATTAATATCATGTGAATTTATCAACATGTTAAGCTTCACTTCCCTTGCTTTGCTGCATGGGGCGTTAATTCTGTGTATTCAATGCAGATATGCACCTGTGTGCCACGCAGGAGCCCCAGCAGCTTCTTTACCAGTGTACAACAGAACAGTTGAACCCAAAGCTAGAGATTTGGGAGAATTCCATATGTTACAAGCACAAGTGATCGGACCATTCACAGCATTAGCATCCCAGAAAAGATATTACATAAATACTTTCTTGGAATGAAAAGCATGTAACTGTTCCTCTCTCATTTCTCTGAACTCAAGAAAAGGCAGGAAACCTATTTTTTTTCTCCCTGCTGGACCCCATTTTAAAATATCACTGCTTATAGGTTATGAGTTATAACCAATCTGTGAGCGACAATGATGAGGTTTTACAAAGAGGATAAGATTTACATATGAGACTTTCTGCTGTGTTCTTTGGTTGGGGCTATTCTAATTACCAACTTCAAAGCAATCATTCATCAAGGACAAATAATCGTAAACATAAATTTTGAAGAAAATGGAATAATGACAAAGGCCTATGGAAATAGAATCCAATAACATACTGTGCTTCTGCTGAATTAGCAAAGTTCCATTCTGTTTTTAGGAAGGAGAAATTAGTAAAGATTGGTTGGTAATATCAACAGATTATGCCATTAAATTTGTAAATTATTTGGCAAATCATGACAACACAGAGAAATTTATTCTAGATAAGACAAAAGGCTAAGATATTTAATTATGAATTATTTAAACCTTTTCATCTACTGAGAAATTTGGCAAGTTCATTATTTATAAGTCACTGCCTGCAACTGCACCTTAATTGTAAGATGACTATTTGATATATTGATATAATTAATAGTAGCTTTCTTACATTAAGCAAATATGAAATAAAATCACAAAAATTGTGGATAATAACTAATGATAAGAAGACTGAGTCATAGCTGTTATTTGGAAAACATACACTTTTAGATTTTAAAGGTTTATTCAACAAAATAGTTATCTTACTTAAAAATGTACTTTTTTAGTAAATTATCTTCAGTAATTGTAGCATTTTAAATAGATGGTTTCCACCTAAATTGTAGCAGTTTAAATTACGACCTCCACATAAATCATAAATGACAGAAGTTAGTGATGAACCGAATATATGAGATCATCAGTTCTAACCTTCTGCTAAGATATATTAGACTTTAAATGAAAAGCACATCAAAAATTAAACAGATGATTTCTTTGACATTCTATTTAAAGACACTGAATTAATGAATTTAAAACAGTTTTAAAATTATTGTCCCTTGGGGATTAGTGTAAAAATATCCTCTTAAAGTAGGGAATTGTACACTGTCTTGATCACTTCCCCATCGTGGGGAAAAGGCTGCTCACATCCTGGTGGCCAGAAGCTGATGAAGAAGGGAGGGCCCTAGCTAGGGAGGAGCCAAGGACTGTACCAGTCCAGGCCACACCCACAGCAATCAAGGTCCAACCAGACCACACCTCCTGTCAGCGCCTGTATATGTGCCCCCATGACCCAGTCACCTCCTGCATACATAAGAATTTGGGGGCACATTTTATATCTAAACTGTAGTGCAGACTAATGCTGATGAAATCATATACTATTTAGCCCACCTGTGTTTGTGTATTACACACTCAGGAATATTCTTAGTACATTGCAAAATCATTTTCACACTAGAATTTGCATATTTAAATCATTTATTTTGTTCTCCATGGAATAATACATATTTATGCATTGTTAATTGACTTGCATATTGCATACTAAGAACCAAACTCATATAATTATAAATCCACTTGTGTGAATTCCCCATTTTCCACATACACATATGTACACACATATACATACACAAGATCCAGTTAATGCATACAAAGGAAATGTCACTGAAGTTATGAATTCAGTGGAAAAATTTTATAAACAGGTAATTTTCCCTGATAATTACAGTTTAAGAATCAATGTTATGTTTTGTATGTGTTTTACTTGTAAAGTAAAATATTAGTAGTAAGAGATATTCCCCTTATAATTTTCGTATTTCTTGAATTTCAGAACCTCAATTTCATAAGAAATGTCATTCTTTTTTGAAAAGATACTAAAACAATGAACAAAATATTTTGTAATGACTCCCATTTGGTCAGTGTCTCAAAGACATTTTCATGAGTTTAATCTGTATTGTTTTAAACATTCAAACTCATTTGTTTATGATACATATATATATATATAATATGTTTATATATATAATATGTTTATATAGAATGTGTGAAACATCATTTACATTTTATTTGTATGAATAAATATGCATCTGTTTATTTTGATTTAGTTATGAATACCACACATTTTATTCAGTCATTCTACACTTGGATATATTTTTTCTTTTTATGTATGATTAGAAACAGTGGAATGTTATGCTTGTGCAATGTGTAAATCTTTCTCTATAGTACTGCATATATCTGGAAATAAAAGGCCTGGGTATGCGCATGTTTTTATTTTTAAAAATTATATACTTCTAAATCACTCCCACATACTCCTACCAGTACTGTGTTTTCCTTATAGCCTGTCAATATTTGATTATGCAACTGTTAGGTTTTAGTCAGCCAAATGCATATGAAAGATATTTCTATACCTTTTTAGTAACTAGTAAGATTATAATCAAGTTAAGCATTTGTCCATATGCTCATTAGCCAATCAGTTTTTTTCTTTGTTTTGAAGTGCCAGTTTGCATTCTTGGCTCACTTTCTTCCTGGGTTGTCTTAAGAATAAGTTCTAATTTATGTTCTGCACATTTGAATTTTATCTATTATTTATGTTAAGGTTACAGTATTCCAGAGTTAACCAAAGATGAAATGGTAGAGGCCTAAAACCTAGAATTGTACATGGGTTTCTAAGCAGACATCATGTTCTAAATAAGGATTTGGCTTGTGGGGTAAAAAGCAGCTTCCCAGATAAAGGATGATACCGAGTCAAGAACGATAGTCACGTCACCATCACTACCCAATGGCATTACCGTTTACTTCATGATCAAGACATTAGCAATATTTCTCTGTAGACCAGCAAATCTCATTGTCAGCCTACAATCTTCTAACTAAAAAGTATTCTCAGAGTGGAAAAAGCTATATGGCCAGGGACCATATGAAGAGAATGTTAAAATCAAGTCAAGGGGGAGTACTTGTATGAAAGAGGGGCAGATTTAATAGCTCTCTGCATTCCAAGAATAAAAACAAAAACCAATAATGGGAAAGGTTACCTGGGGAAGTGTCTTAGATGAGACAGGCTCTGTGAGCTGACTGCAGTCAGTGACACAAAACCTAGATAAATTCCAAGACCTAGAGGGAGTGGTAATGGGCCATTCCTTCTCAGAGAGTCTTCGAAGGCAGTCAGCATTCTAATGGGATAAAGAAATATGGCTTCTTTTCTTCCCTGCCCTAATAGTTTTCTATAAAAATATTATGACGCAGCACTGAAAATAACAGTGCACAGCAAGGACCTACCCGGTAGCATTACTGAGTGTCTCAAGTGTCTGAAAGGTACAAACCTAAAACCCAAATGATTTCAGCAGAGAAAATGTCCCAGAATTTGGGATTTTACTTCTAAAACAGAAATCCAAGGGAAAAAATACCAACCTCAATCTAAAATCATGCCTCCATGATGCCAGGGATTTCCTTGCTTATATTTTATGTTACAATGCTAAGGACTTGCAATATTCTCACTTTTCATTAATTTTAGTAAGATATAATTTGGGGAAACTAAGAAGATTTCTTAAACTCCTCCATAGATCGAAAGTTAACACACACAAGACTGTTGTAAGTTGAATTCTGGGAGGTGAATGTTGGTATACTAAATAACAATAGTGCACATGTATTAATGGGAAGAATAAAGCATTCTGTACTAACAGGCATGACAGGCAGGAAAATTGAATGCACTGGGATGCCAAAAAGTATTTTCACCATGACAGGGAGAAATGACACAGGCAGAAAAAACAGCAGCCAGTGACTCTCGTGCACAACCTAACAGTTTGGTTTTCAGAATTGTGTTTGGAGTCGATTTCAAAAGAAAAATACTTGTTTACAAATCTATAGATGCCTAAGGGGCATGAAAGCTATTTTTTTAAGAAACAAGAAATTGTATGTCAGCAAATTTTCACAGCTATGAGCTGTCAATTTCATATAAAAGTAAAATTATAGGCTAATGTACTTCCTCATATTAGCTTCTATATTTTAAAAGCCATCTAAATTCAGCCTTGTTAGTTCATTACATAGACTAGAAAGTCCTTCTACCCAACCAATGGGTATGCATGGGCAAACATGACTTCTTGATTTAAAAATGCCTTTTCATGTTACAAGAGTGAAACACATGCATTTTGGGCATGCTTGAAAGCATAAAAGTGTGTACTCCCCACTCAAAAAAAATCCTTCAAAATTATGGTATACATATTTCCAGAAGAATGAAGCTGTATAACAAGACGTATTTCAGGCCAATATTTAATTAAATCAATTGTGACTAAAGCTCTCTGATCCGAAAAGTAATGTATTATCTGAGGATTTCATTATTTAAAGCAGCAGGTTTCATCTTGTCCAAGTGCCATTCTAACCTGGACGGGCTTGTGGTTGACCAGCCTTCACCCATCACTGGGTCAGGCATGGGGTAAACCAAGGACAGCAAACTAATGGTGGACAGGAGAGGCCACAGAAAGAACGGACAGGAAAATATCTATTGCAACAAAGAAAGGAACACTTCGAGCCCTCCGTTTAGTATCTGGCTCCTCCCCAGGCGATCTCTCCATCTTGGTCCAGGCAGGTCCTACTAAGAGATGCCCTTGCCAACTGCATCACACATTTGCATTCCTCTTAAGGGATGTTTGATCTGCAGTTTCTCCCTTGAATGATATTCACTTCATTATTTTCAATTTATACAACTTACAGCAACATCCAGGAGCATTTTCTCCATAGGTGGATGTTTATTAGACGTTCCTTTTCTTGGCCTAGTTTCATTAAGTTTGAAGAGTAGGCATAAATCTCCATTTCGGTGGGTCACCTGTCAGCTTTGATGCAGTCTTCTTTATGTGAGAATAATTTTGCCCAATGTCATATCCATTTCATAGGAGCACTACGTTTAATTGCACCCACCAGGCATTTTAAAATTTAAGCACTAGTTTCAAGTTTTAAGGATCTCTTACTGGTGAGTTATTGAAAACTGTTAGTGCTTTCTTTAAAAGTTCTCTAGTCTGAACTTCCCTAATTGCACATAATTCTTGCTTATTTGGCCCAGTAAAGATAAAAAGGACACGAAGCACACATTTCTTGGGCTTAATTGCATTTTCTGCTCAAAAGCCAACTCATTTTTTAAAATTGATGTAAAGGAGATCTCCTATAGTTTAAAAAGCTGGAAGCTTCTTCACAGTTAGTTTGCCCTGTATTGGGTGGCCATGGAACATGCCAAACACAGCAGCTCCGCCATGTTCTAACACTGTTCGTACTTAGGGCGCCTTAGGTTTCCAAAAAGAGCAGCTAAAACAATGGGATGACTGTTTCCTATTACCGATGCCAGCATCATCCTGCTCTATACGTGAAGCCATCTTGGAACAGTCTTTCCTCACTTAGGTTTATCAGGCGTGGCCTAAGTGCTGCATGTAAGGCGCTGTCCTCCATGTGGTAAGAGGAATGTGGAGAAAGAAAGCAGAGAAGTTAAGGAATTTAGAATCCACTAGGCTAAGTAGATTTGTAAATAAGGTACTTGAATATACTACAAAAGCACACAAGGCAAAAAAGCAAAGATGACTTCTCTCTTTTTGTTATTATAGGGTCATCCCAAAAGAACTGTCATTTCAGCTCATTAAAACTTTGATAGGAAACGTATCTTGTAGAAAAAGTTGGAATAATTTGTATATAAAAAGAATAAATGTATGTGTGTAAACAGAGGTAAGCATAACAAGAAACCAAATACTGGTGAAGCACCACTGAAGATAAATAACTTCCTAAAGCCGTGAGGTACACAGCTTGGCCTCCATCCCTGCAGCACGAGGCACTCTAGGAAAGGCTGTGAAGGAAAGGGAAGGCAGGTCGCCCTGGGCTGGGTACATCCAGCACAGGGGTCTCTAGATGATGGGTTGGATGGTTGCTGGTAGAGATGCTGCAGTGATACTGGAGGCTGTGAAAGGCAACTAAGATGGGTCTTGGAGGGCCAGTGAAGTAACCAAGGAGTGTGGATAGTTATTGTCCCATCTTGTTCAATCCAGTGATGCTTAAAAGGGAGAAATTAACTTTTTGGACAATTCTCCAGTGCTCTGTTTATGCACAATTTGAGGAGTCAGTGGTTAATAAGATGAATCAAACCAAAATTCTTAACTTCCTTCATCCTGTAACATCTCCAAAGGTTATTGAGCCTATGATGAAAATTACTTACTTGTGTCTCATGAAGTTTTTAGTGAATCCTCACTTAGAAAGATGGTCCACATCAAACATTATTACTTAGACCAGTAATCATGGTTTCTTAAATATACATTTTGTGTGTAAAATAAGTGGAAATAAATTTAAAAGATGCAAAATAACCTTTCTTAACAGTTGTCTAAACAGTTCCAGAAAGTGATAGAAAGCCATTTGACCTCCTCAAAACAAAATTTGACACTGATGAATTTATGGAAAACCCTATGGTGAGGCTAGAAAGAGGAAACCTGCTGAATACTATGCATTTTAACAAAGTATTTACCAAAAAAGGTAGAAAAGTTAAGGTTAAAGATGCAAAGGAGTCAGTTTAATTTATTTAAAACTGAAAAGGTATTAAACAATTTAACAACTGCAACAAGTACATAATATTTAACATCATAAAATAACACGTCATCTATCAGTAAATTTTTTACAAATCTGTGATGATATGCAGAATGCTGTATTTGTTAAATTATGTGGATTTCAGTATTATAGTAGTCACCTGATTCCAACCTTTGGGATATTTGGAAATCAAGGGACATAGAAACCGAGCACTGTTTTTCTTTCTTGCAAGGTATGTAAAACATTCAAGCAAGAATTTTCCAGCATACAGGTATGAAAGGATACATTCTTTACAAGAAATCATAGTGTTGACAGACTAAAACCTCTGCTAAGATTTTCATCCAAGAAAAATTTGGTGTTCAAATTTAAGAAATTTTCGTTGCTGGACCTCACATATTTCCAGTGCTGACTGAAAGTCAGGGAGTAAGATATTCCTGAGAACATAGCATAAATAGATAATTTTCAGAAAGCACCAAGATGTATCTGTACAACTAGAGACAGCCATCAGTGGCAGTATTTCCTAGAGGTGGAGAATACATCTAGAATTATCGGAGGTCGCTTTGACCAAAACATCTCTCTCACATGTCAACATGAGTTTTGGATATTTCCTTAGTAATAATTATAGTTCAGTTCAATTAAGGGTCACCTGAATTTACAAGGATAGTATTGAATTTGATCAGTGTGCCAATCATTTTCCTGATAAAGAGACCATTATCGCCTACTGCCATGTGGAGAGAAAACAATGGAACATACAAAATTTGAAGAGGATAATATTCATTCGGTGGCCTTTTCTGTATTAAAAGTGGCTTCCCAGCCTGGCACGGTGGTCCACGCCTATAGTACAAGCACTCTGGAAGACTGCAAATTCAAATCCAGCAGGGGCAAATTATGGAGACCCTGTCTCAAATTTTTTTTTATAAAACGGGGAGCTGAGAGCTAGAAGATACAGCGCAGTCTGAAGGTCTGCCAGGTTTCAATCTCTAGTACCACAAAAACATAAGAGTGTCTTCTCATGTCTGACCTAAATATGCTTACTCTAAATACTAAACAAAATTTCCTGTTTCTTCAATTAGTAGTAAAGATGTATCTTGAGTATTGCATGGCATGGGTTGATTTGATGAAGATCATTCAGACCCCTATGACTTCATTTAGACCTACTAGCTTTTATGACAATCATCTATCTCTGGTAGAGGATAAAGTATGAAATACTTTGTTGAAATTAAGTCCCATTAAGTCTCCTCTTCTAACCACCCTATCAATACTCAATCCATGCATTCATTCATAAACCCATCCACACATACAAAATGCAAAGGAAAGTAAGTCATAGAATTGATGCCTTCTGAGACAGCCTATGCTGCATTTTCTTGGCAACTTGCATTTTCCTTTCTCAGGATCTACAGAATATCTAGACCAGTGAATGATGGTGAACCATTTAGAGACTGAGTGCAAACTGCAACCCAAATCCCACTTATATATTACTAAATGCCAATGCTGTAATTAAATCTGACTACTGGGCAGGCGATACAGCTGAGCGGCACAAGCACCTGCCTGGCAAGTGCAAGGTCCTGAGTTCGATTCTGGGTATCAAAGGAAAAAAGAAACCTGAATACTGAGGTTTTAATTTAGAATTCATACATTAGCATCTTTTGTCTTAAAAGAAAAGCAACACATATGCCATAGGTTTGCCACCTCTTCTCGTATTGAGTCATTTTAGACTTTTGGTAATTTTTTTATCATTAGCTTCTTACTTTTTTAACAGTTTAAACCAAGTTCTTATTTTACTAATTTTTCTTGAAGATTATAATGTATTATTTGTGGGTAATAAATACTGATTACACAGATAAATTAAACAAATAATGATTACATGTTTCTGTATAAGTTTTACTACTTAAAGACTATTTTGCACTTTTTCCTTCTCATTTGTAAAGCTTTTCTGCCTCTGAAAAGCTAATTCTTAGGAGATTGTTTGCAGCCATTTCCAAGAGCATTATTTTTGCACCTGCCCAATGTCCTCCTGTACTCAGTAGTGGGAAGTTTCAGTGGCAGATGAGAATTTACAATCTCATCACAGATGAGAACTTACAGACAATGGGAAAGATCATACAGGCATCCAAATGACACATGAGCAGGCAGCTTTGTCCTCCTGTCTGTGCAGGGTCCTGCTATTGCTAAGTTTTCATGGCCGTATTAGTTAGAGGACCTTTGACTCGGAAATTGCATTTTCATCAGTGCAGTTTGTTTTGCATTTAATTGAATAATTGTTCTATGCATTTGTTTGACTAGAGAGAATGGAGAGCTGAATGATTCCTTGGTTTCTGTGGATGGTGAGTAGGAATAACAGGTATTATAATGTGGCTATGTCCAAACAGTTGTATTTTACTAGAGACAGGAGAATTTGCAGTAATGGGAATATGCAGGCTGTAATATGCAGACACCATCTGCCATGGAAAGAACACATTTTCAAAAAGCCACCTGTTCCTATGTTGGTCTGGCCTTTGTCCCAAAATCTCACATGTACTCTTACATTTGTTTACTGTTTCCCTGACTCATGCAGCTAGCTAATGACTAATGACATTTTTAATACACTCCGTACATGAATATCCTGCTATCTGATTCAATGCTGACTTTATTTCCAATGTAATCGGATGTGTCTCATGACTTTTTCTATCTGTGCCCTTTCTGGACAATCAAGTGTGTGAGAAAATATTTTTATTGATTAAATATTCAAGAATAATTTATTAAGAATAATTTATTAATGCCAAATATACCTGGCATTTGTTCAGTGAATAAAAAAAGTCCTTGCTTTCCTAGATCATGCAAATTCTATATGTAGTAATCCATGTAAGTCAAATAAATAGTGTTCTAGGTAGGGATAAAAGCTGAGAAGCAAAGAAAAGCAGACAAGGGAGAGAGAAAACGTGAAGAGGGCTTCCAAACACGCTCTTCTGGAAGGTGACAGCGAGTCATTCAGTTTCTATCAGTCTTTCTGGCCCAAAACTCGTCATTTTTTTCTTTTCTCACACAGCCAATTTATCAACAAATCCCACTGGTGCAGCATGAACAATACACTCAGTATCTTCCTGATCTTCACCGCTATCCACCTTGCCCAACTATGATCATCCTGAATTGTGAATTCAAAGTGCTTGCGACGGTTTTTTTCCCAAATAGTCTCTGTTAGTTCTATTTTTTGTATTTCCTCCCCTTGAATAACTAAATGCAGGCTTGCTAGTCTTTCCAAGTGTGTGATCTGCTGTGGGTGGTTTGACTGGTATTACTTGATTGTGTGTGTGTATTATTTTTAGGACTTTGCTTATATTTTAACTTTTCTTAGTAAGAAGTAACACTTCTCTAGCAAGCTCTTTAAGGCCTTACAATGAGGTAGATTAAAGTATAATTTTTATTCTTAAGAAACAATTTATCATTCATGCTGCTGAATCATGCCATTAGTCATGAAACCAAAACTCTATTTAAAAGTAACAATCCTATGTTTAAAGAATCTCTTTTCAGCAGTTCAAGAAATCTTAAACAAGTCTTTATGTGACATTAAATAGTAAATTTTACATTATTATTTTATACCTATGGAGAGAATTTATTAGAGTTTGTGGAAAGTGTGGATAGCTATGGTTTGGCTTGCCAGCAACTCCAGACAAAGTTGAAGGCATAGCTTCAGTGAGAAAAATACCGAGCTGTTTAATGGAAAGTCATTTTGAGCCGTACCTTATTTTGTTTCTCTGAACTATCAAATCTGTATGAAATCTTAAAAATCTATATATATATTAACTTTTACTTAGCACATTTTTCCAAACTGACATCACTGTGAACAACAGAAATTTCTGAGAACTGTGTCAGTGGGCCAGAAACTATTTTGAATATGAGTCTATGCAAAGAGCTGGGGTAAAATAAGCCTGTACAAGACTTCTTAAAATACAGTGGCTCATGGAAGACAGAAAGCTGGTTTCCTTCTGACATCACCACCTGGAAGGTGGGCAGATGTGTGAATTCTGCCCCAGGAAATCTCAAGCCAGAGCCATGGACCACTCCCAAGTTGATCTTGGCTTCTCTTTCTCTAAGTGGGAGGAGCAGAAAGAAAAACAAGCACAGGGAAAGGGCTTTGATAATTGCCACATCAGAAGGATCTTTGTCACATGGCCACACCTCCTTGGAGGAAATTCCACTGAGCAGCCAAGTGTGCAGGCAGACAAAGAGTCTAGTGGGACAACTAGCCACAAGCTTGGTATGTTAGTTAATAAACACAGTCCAAAAAATAACCACTATATTAAATATCAAAACACTTTTGTGTGTGTGGTACCGGAAATTGAACTCAGGACCTTGCACTTTCCAGGCAGGCACTTATTCCACTGAGCTATACCCCCAGTCCCACATTTATTTTTTATAAAATAATTTTGCTATTGAATATTTTACTTCTTAAATGGTTAAATACATATTAAGAAACACAGTTATTAGAATTTCAGGCAGGACTACTCAATGACCAAAAGGTATGTCCAAGAATTTACCAGGAGTCATTTTTAAAAATTTTTGTTGTTTGGATTTACCTAATAGATTAGTGAGAGTGGCTAAAATCTTGCTGTGTTTTATGTTTTAAATCTGGAGTTTTGTGAATATTCTGAGAATATTTAAACCATCTGAAAACCCCTTTTGTTACACAATAATCTGAGGAACATAGAGGAAGGGGAGGAAGGAGATAAACAATCCCTCCATTCCCCCAGCAGAAACAGAAAGGAACTATTGCTAATCCAAAACACAGAGAGGGATTTCCTCCTCCCCTCCCTTTCCTCTGCTTGTGCCAGTCTGTTTAACTTTAAAAACAGAATTTTGTTTTCACAAAGTATACTAGAGAAGAGTTTGTTAAAATTCTTCAAATCCTAGCCAGGGAGAGTTCCAGGAGGCTCAGACATGCGTGGCAAAGTGGAAAGAACACTTCTGCCAGGCAAGCACATGTGCACCCTGATGCTGCTCCAGGCTCTCTCTCCTTGCTAACTCAGGGATATGTCTCAGCTTCCTGAAACCAGTGTCCACATTTTCAAGAACAGAGTGCTATGAGAAGACTCACCAGGTATTGTTTCAGAAATACAACACAGAAAGGAGTTAGCGTGTAATAGGCTGATTCTTTCTATGAGCATTATGTGGAAAAATGCTAGGAAATGCAGCATCATTATTCCTCTAAGTTAATTGCCAGGATTGATCTGAAGTTTCTCTGGGTCAGAAGTGTATAATACATCTTAGACTACCACTGTTCTGCTATGCTGAGGCATGGGACTTTTTCCATGACACAAAGGGGACCTAGCACCCAAAGATCTTTCTAAATGGCACAGGAAGAGATGAGACCTGTCTATAATTATGAATTTCATAGTAATAATGACCCAAAACAAACTGCCACTATCTTTTAGCTGTGGCTACTGTTTACCAAGAGTAGGAACTCCAAGCCCCATTGTGATAGCTAACTGTTGTGTCAACTTGAGTAACCAATAGCCAACTGACTGACTTAGCGTAGTTCTGGGTGTGATTGAATGGGTTTACCAAAAATGGAAGATCCAACCCAGGTGTAAGGGGCACCAACCCAATAGGCTTGTAGCCTGAATGGAATAAAAGGGTTAAAGAAATAGAAAGACTTGTTTCTGTTTCTTTGGAGAATCTCCATTCACCTTAAACACTGTCTCCTGGCTTCCAGCATAAATTCTTCAGACATAACTTATATGAAATCTGTTTTTCTAGTGAGCACTGAATGGTAGATACAGCTGCCCTACACTTGACTCTTCCAGGAGTGGCTTCTCTTCTTCAGAGCTCCACCCTTCATTTGAGAAACTGCAAAAAGGAGCCCAGGTTCAGAGGCTATAAAATACAGTTGAGGATGGCATTACACAAGGGAAATTGACAGGAACAGGAGACTATGGCAAGGGTTGCAGGATGGAGTCCAGTCCAGAGTGTCACTTACTTAACCAAGCAATCTTGGCAAAAACTTAACATGCCTAAGATTTAGGTTATTTATCTCTAAAATGGGGTTAATCATATTAAAGTGGCCATGAGAATGAAACAATGTAAAGCCTGGCCTATATGAATGTGTTATAAGTCTCACCCCCTTTAATACAGCAACGCAGTGTTTGAGATGCTCAGGTGACGTTTGATGGTTTCCCACCACCTGTGAATCACCTGTACACACCGGAGCCATTCAAGCCAGCACAACAGCTGGCCTACTGGAGCTCCCAAGAGGACAAGGGAAAGGCAAAGGCTGGGACTGACCCAGAAGTGCCTGCGTGCTGGCCCTGGAGGAATTTCCCAGCACAGAGTCCAACCATGGACCTGTCCCACCTTGCTGAGGACCAGTAAGAAAGTATATCATGTGAGTGTGCAAAGACAATGTAAACCTCATGTCTGGAGAGGAGGGACATATGTAACTCCCAGTGAGATTTCAAGAGGATGGAATTGGGGCATGGCAGAGTGACCAAATCTGGTATGAGGGCTGTGGTCCTTACTCCAGGCATCAGGAGCTCTGGCAGCAGGTATTTGTCACCGGTCGGCCTTGAGCACCATCTCTTCATAGCAGTTAATGCAACAGTCCCCTGCTGGAGCCCCTCCAAGATGACAGATGAGCAGACTGGCCAGCTTTCAAAGTTTGTTGACCTCTATGTTTCGTACTCACCTCATTCTCTAACAAACTCTTCCCTGAGTGTATTTATATATTCTTTGTGACTATTACCCCTCTCCCTGACCTACTTTCTGCTATGTAATTTCAGTTGCTTATTTAACTTCAAGAACAACATTCTTTTGTTCACCTACCACATACACAGAATATGATGGAAGGCAAAGAAAAAAAAAACTGGCTCATCATGTGGACTTTGCAATCTACAAAGGGAAAGAAAGAAATAAACTTTAAGACATGGGCAAGCTTTTAAAATACTGCATTTTCCTGAAAAGAAAACCAAAATGCAATGTATGTCCTACATTGTAGAGGATTAGAGAAATCATAAAATGAAAGCTTTGGGGAATCATAAAAGGAGGGGTATGATTGGACTTGAATTTGTCATGAGGAATAAACCTTGAAAGACCTGTTTTCACTGCCGCCTTAGTCACCTTCCTGTTGCTGGACATGGGACCCAAAACCCACAATTTAAAGGAGGAGGTCCTCTCTTTGGCTCACAGTTTATAGGATTCAGTCCATAGTTAGCTGGATCCATGGCAAGAAGCCATGATGAAAGTGTCCGGAGGAGGAAAACTGCCCATGTCGTGCTGGCAAGGAAGCAGAAAACAAAGGGAAGAGGCAGGGAGGGAGATCTACCTCTCCAGGCCCTAATACCAGTGCCTCACCTCTTCTGACCAGACCCAACCTACTAAGAGCAGATTTAACGACAGATTCTTCAGTGGACTCATCCGGTAGTGAGTATAGTGCCTGTGACCCAGTCACCTTCCAAAGACCCAACCTCTCAACACTTGAGCTTTCAGGGGACATTCTACATATAAATCATAAACCTCTTTTTCACAGAAGAGGTAGTCATGAATTCTAGATCAAATATAGGGGTTAAAAAACTAACACAATTAAATGGGCTGCGTGAAAGCGCCTTATCACTAGTGTTTATATAGATCATAAAATGTCTGTGAACCCTTTTAAACTTCCATATGTTTTGCTGCAGATTTGAGTTATGTCCATAAAGACAACAGCAAGGGTAATCTAGTTTAAGAGAATTACAAAACAGAATTGTCACCTTAGGTACTTATTCCCAGTATATATGTATCTACTTGACAAGAAGGCAGAGGGTGACAAGACAGACCAAGTAAAAATGTGAATAAATTTTCAAAGCCATCTCCTTGTTCCTAAAAAAAAGACAACTTCTAACTTGCTTGCTCATTGCTAATCATACTAATTGAATTTTTATGGATATTCATAAAACGCTTTTGTCATTAGTATAGTTCTGGGCTATATCAGAAAACAATAATAATTTGTTCAGCAAAAATCATTTAGCTATTTCCTTACTTTTTAAAACATGATTATATCTTTAAATGGTGGTTATTAAATCTCAAACAATGAGTTCAAAAGTAATTTGTACAAAAGACACACACTATGAAAATTTATGAGTATCCTACATTGCTTGATGACAAACTATAATGAGTTAGTTATACCAGCTGAATCAAAAATTAAATAAAAGATTACTAAAACATTAAGTAATCACTTCACATACTGGACATATTTCTCTATGTTGGACTTCCATTAACATTCCTAGGAGTGATTTTTCTATAATACTGATCAGGGATAAAAAGCTAATGTCATTCCATCAGCTACAGAGCAAGTGTCTGATTGCTCTCTTGATGCCATTAGACAGGAAAGTTGCTGGAAAGGTAGGATTGCTGGCCAAATGATCTCCAGCTTTGTGCAGCCATCTTGCCAATATGCTTAATGAGTGCACAGAAAGACGCTTCATTCCAGGCACAAGCAGGCCAGATCACAGCTGCCCAAAGCTCTCTGGCTTTGATTAAGTCTGTTGTGTTATTATATAATGGCTACGTGAATCATATTCCATGAATGACTGACTGGATTTGTCTCCCTCCTTCACTCCTCTTCTATGATTTCCCCCCACCTACTGGTTTTTAAACTCTAGTATTGCCTTATAGCTCCTTAAAAATCATGCAGAAAAATGGGCCAATATTGAGATTTAAGGAGAAAAAGATTTTAGTGGGGAGAAAAGACAAATGGCATCCTAAGGATTCTGACATCATGGTTTGAGGTCAGCCAGGAGACACAGCCCCATCACAGTGCAACTTTACTCTGTGCTAACCTGGCATTTTCAGCCCGATGTGGCTATGAGTATATAAGCCACATTGTGAGCAAGCCGACAAACTGTGTGTGTGCAGAGGTCCATGCCTTTACCTTCACTGATTAAAAACTCATCTTAATCATGTGTTTTGATCTGTATCGAAAACTAAAAAAGAGGTAATACTGACTTTCGGTTTCTGCTTTGACTTGTGAAGAACTTCAAAGTTATCTCTTCTGTGCTCACAACAGTAAAAATGCTAAACAGTCTTAACAGCAAACAACTCTGCTTCTTGGAGCCAACAAAGTCAGACCACAGGACAAAACAATCTCTTAAAATTTTGAGACAGGCAAAGACAGAGAATAATAGCTGAGGAGAAACAGAAGCCAATGAATCCAGAAACACAAACTGCTATTGAGAAGTTCCTGGTGGCAGAATGTGGACCAGAAGTTTAAAAATTCCCACAATCTTAGGGGTTTCTCCTGCTTTTATGAGTTTTACTTCCAGGTTCCAATAGTGAAGTTCAGAGAAAAACTCCCACATGCTTGCTGCAGGAGGAGAGGAAAATTAAGGATTCTGAAATAATCCAAGAGCTCCCTGTTCCTACAAAAGTGATGCCTTTAGGGAATCCACTACCCAGGAGCCATATCTGAAGAAGATGATCAGATGAATGAAGCACCTGCTAGCCTTCCTGTGTCTCATAGGCTGAGTGGGGAGGGCTACGAACTTTGTCTGGAGGTCCCAGATGAGGCAGTCAAGCTAACTGAAAAAAGTGAGATTTAATCCAGGATAGTAGAAGGCCTCTCCTCCCCCATAGCCTCCATCCTGTACACAGGGCTCCAGAATACTCTGAGAGACCGTGAATATGCAGATTCTATCAGTCCTCAAGTCTTTATTAGCATATGTTTGTGATACACAGTAAGTACATTCACATGTATTTACACATAAACATATCACATCTTGATCCTCTTTACTTCCCCTTTTTACTCTCCTCTTCCTTCCATCCCTAAGTCCTATTCTCATCCTTCAAAGAACCAACTCTCTGATTCACTCATACCTTGTATTGGTTTCTGTTATTTTAGTTTTTAGAAGGTAATTTAGGGAAACTGATAACAGAGGAGACAGAAATAAGGAGGCTGAAGGAAATGGAAACCTCTGATCCCACAGATACAGCACGTTAAACACAACTAACTCCCAATGAAATAAAGACTTACTGAAGGCCTGCTTATCTCAGTTGCTGGTGACCAGTAAATCATATCTGGCTCTCAACACAAATAGACAAGTCATGGTCAAAGGCAAATCAAATCATGGAAAAGACATCAAAGTTACAAAGCAAGCATCAGAACCAGGCTTAGATATGATAGAGATTTTATATTTATCCAATAATTTGGAATTATTTTGAAGGCTAAAATAACTGACTGATACGCTAAAGATTCTGGTGGGGAAAGTGGACATCACTGAAGAACACATGAGTGGTGTTAGCAGGGAGAGAGACACTCTATGAAAGAATGAAAAGGAAATACTAAAAATAGAAAACACAATAACAGACATAAAGAATGCCATCATTGGGTTCATCAGTAAATTAGATTCTAGATGTGTCGGAGGAAAGAATCATTGAGCCTGGCTCTATGTCAGTGGAAATCACACAGACTTAAGAGCAATGAGAAAAAAAAAGAACTAAAAACAAAATGCCAAAAACATATGGAACAACTGTACAACATTTATTATTTGTGTAATGAAGCTATGAGAAGGAGGGAAAACGAGAAAGCATCTAAAAAACATTTAAAGTAATAATGGAGGCCAGGCGTGGTGGCACACACCTATAATCCAAGCACTCAGGAGGCTGAGGTCGGAGGATCCTCGTGAGTTCGAGACCAGCCTCAGCTACAAAGTGAGCTCAAGGTCAGCTGGAACTGCATAGTGAGACCCTGTCTCAAAAAGACAAGTAAATACATACATAAATAAAGTAATAATAGAAACAAATTTTCCAAAATTCACAAGGGCACAAAAACAGATTCCAGGGGCCCAAAGAACACTATTGTAGACAGAATTTGTGGGAAAATCGATTTAATACAGTATGCATAAATTTATAGGATTATTTTCTAATATATATCCAAAAAGTCAAATGCAGACAAGTGAGAGAGATCTTTCAGCATTTTAGAGACCTGAAGAACCCAGCCAAGGGCCTGGATCCCATGGCAATTTTCCTCACAAGTCCAGCCGGAGGGCTAGAGCCCATGGTGACATCTGCAGTGAGTCTTTGTCAAGGATCTGCTCTGAAAAGGCTCAAGAGCTAATGGTGGAAGCTAGAAAGTCTGCTCCTGCCGGTACGGGATCGGTGCCAGAAGAGTGAGGGATATGTACTGGAACCTGGAAGCCACGCTTAAGACAAAGGTGAAGACCAGAGCTCCCCAAAGATGGCAACAGCCACCCCCAGCAACAGCAAGGACCACGTTCCTCCAAGGACAGGAACAGCCAAGCTCGAATCAAGAAAACCAGCCACAACAAAGCTTCTCCTGGGAAATCAGCACCATGCAACCTTCCCCTCCTGTTCTCATTTTATGGCATTGTTAACAATCCTCAGGTGGATCTTCCAGGCCCAGAACCACACTGGCTCAGTCCAGTGGGGCATTCCCACTTAAATACACCATTAATTAATCCTCCAAGCAGGATAAACAGCACAATAACTACACTTCAACATATATTCACACTATAAAAATTAAAGAGAAAAATCATAAAAGAAGCCAAAGGGGGGAAAAATACCTGTGAAGAATGAGGGAAAGAATTATGTAAACAAAGATAGGGTAAAAGAAATATGTAAAGTATTAAAAGAGTAAAAAACAACCTATACATTTGTATCCAGAGAGAGTAACTCTCAGAAGTGAATGAACAGATGAAATTTCTCCTACAAATAAAAATTCAGACAAAACTGTAAGAAATCATAAAAGCTCTCTGGAGAAGGGAAAGTATGTAGATAAAAAAAACTCGTGTGTGTAAAGAAGAGTACGAAAATGAACAAATGAGGGTAAATTAAAAATTGGATTTTCATTTTCTTAACAGGCGGATAATTATTTGTTCACAATAACAATGGCAATAACGTATAACTATAGCTCTGGGTACACATGGATAAATGAGGCACATAACGGTGTTACAGTACTCCTTTATAAGGTGACTGTGTAGGCCTCGTGGAGCACGCCTACAGTCCCAGAACTCTGGGAGGCTGAGGCCTGAGAAACTCAAGCTTTCGCCCACAATGGACAACTGAGCTACTTAGTGAGTCTCTATCTCAAAATAAAAATGTTATCAGTATGTAATACAGGAACTATTGTTAATTTCCTGTCACCTTGTCTGTAATTCGGTATTGTTTGTATTATTCTTAATTCTTTTTCTTTTTTTTTTTTTTCCGGTACCAGAAATCGAACTCAGGGCCTTGCATTTGCCAGGGAGGCACTTGTGCCGCTGAGCTCTATCCCCGGCCCTGCCTGTATTGTTCTTGTGCTATTTTGTAAATGGGTGTCTGTTTGTTAATATGTTTTTGTTCTTTTCTTCTCAAAATAAAAAAATAAAATAAGGAGAATAGGAAACAAGGAGACAGATCTAGAAAGGAGAAGGGGACCAAGAGATGGAGGAGGGAGAGCGAGGTGAAGGGCAGGGAAGGGAAAGTAAAAAGAATGGAAACGTGTTCTGTACAGGTACCGGGGGCCCATGGTGAATATAAGCATTATGAACTGGAAGCATGCACAAACAAAAATTTTTTTAGAAAGTGAAAAAAATTTATTTTAAAAAAGGGGTAGGCATGTAACTCAATGAGAGACACTGCCTAGCAGGTGCATGGCTGTGCATGTGATCGCCAACATGAGAAAAATAATATGCATTTCAAACCATGTGAAAAATCTTATTTTTAAGTATATGTCTAGGTTTTAGAAGTTATAGGAAAATAATTAGAAAATACATGATAAATGATATTGTTGTATACCTGTACATGCAAAAGCATATGAGAAAAAATGTCCCAATGTATGGTTTTCAATTTATAGCAGTTAATATTGCATATTTAGTCCTAATATTTAACTAGTATTGGCATTAATGAAATTTTAATATATCTTTGCTTTTAATTTTATATTATGGTAAATTTAATCACTCAAAAACCTTTCCTTCCTTGCCACTAAGATCTGACTCAAATTTTAATATTTCTAAATGAATAAATTTCAACTATTTATTTCCGTTCTTGATTGGTATTTTATCCTGTACTTATTTACTAACTCAGTGAGCTTTGCTGTTAAAAATAAATAATAGTTAGGTGGTGGTGCACACCTACAATCCCAGTTACTTTGAAGGCTGTGGCAGGAGGATTGCACATTAGAGCCTGGTCTGCGCCACTTCAAATAAAAATAAAAAGGGCTGAGGACATATAGCTCACTGATAGAGTGCCCCTGGATTCAATTCCTGATATCATTTAGTCAATCAACAAACTCATCCTATTGTGGCAAGAGTTTTCATTGCTTGTGCATGATAATGGAAACATATGAACTATCTGTATCCCCAGATGGGAAGAAAAATGTCTTAGGACTTTTTCCAAACACTTGGTTCTAATTTTTGAATTTTTGAAATGCTTATGTCATAACTATTAAAGCTCCTTTAAAATTATGTAATATTTTAGCCCTTTGATTTACTTTGACTATAATTCTGAATAAATCTTTCAAAACTAGGTGACAAAGCTAAAATACAAGAAACTATATCCATAGCATAAAATATTTTGCTTGCTTTTTGAGAAAGCTTAAAAGCTGCTAATTAACATTCATTTCATGCTTTAGTGCTGTGGAATGAGTACATCCTTGCCCTGGTGGCTCCACACAAAGGTGAGGCTGGAACGGTGACCAGCTGATTCCACATCCTATTGGTAAGGAGTAAAAGATACATAATTTACATGTTTAGGGAGGCAACTGACAGCTAATTGTGACTGAGTGTAGGGTATTTAAAAGGCAACTAATAGAAAATAAATTTCCAAGATCTAAAATCACTACTCCTGGAAAGGCAGACAGGCATTTCAAAGACAGAGTGGTATCTGGCATGACATCTTTGCTTCCTCCACTCTTGGTCAACCTGGAAATTGCGCAGCAGCTGAAGACAGAGTGCTTAGCTTGGCATGTGGGTTCAGAGTCCTGGAATGGTCCTACTTTAATCCCTCTGCTTCCTTGCCAAGGCTGGCCTGCAGCCTTATGAATGCTTCCTTTCCATTTTTTGAATGTAGTTATGGATTTTCCCTTTCCTTTTATAGAAGCATTTTCAATTTAAAACTGGGAAGATTAGAAAAGTTCTAAGTTTTCATAAGTACATGTCAAGTAAAAATATTCATTACTTATAAAAATTTTAATTAGAAAATATACATAAGCTTAGAGACATATATGCTGTTTCTTTTCATTTTTTATCAGTAAATGTTTGCAGTACAGCATGTTTCCATTCATCTTCAGGAGGAGGATATGTACTTAACATACCTGGATGCCATTTATTGCCCTTTCCTTCCTCTTCCTCTTCCCTTTCTCTACCTCTAGATCCCCTTCTGGCATTTTTATCGCTCTTTTCTTAGTTTATGTTTGTGATACTTAAGTATTACAGTCATTGTAGGTAGTTGGCACAAGTACATGACACATCTTAATTCTTTATGCTTCCCCATCTCTTGATCCTCTTCTCATTTTGAAAAGATCTCAGTGGCCAATAAATACATGAAAAAAAATGTTCAACTTTGCTCAATATTAGAGAAATTCAAACTAAAACAACACTGAGATTTCCTCTTACACCAGAAAGAATGTCAATCATCAAGAAATTAATAACAAATGTGGGTGAGACTGTGGTGAAAAATGAGTCCTCCTACATTGTTGGTGGGGTTATATATGCCTTCTCTATGTGATCACTGATATATTGCAAAATTGTAGTGCTGGAGACAGGGAGATCTAAGGGTTAAGATTTAATAATTTCACCAGTGAGGGAAAATGCTGAACTATAAAAATCAAATAGAAGTCTAACCTAAAGCATAGCTCAGAAACATAAGTTGTAAATATATTTGAAAGGGTTTAAAGTGAGATAAGCCCTTTGTGTTTGTTTCATGTTCTAGAATAGCAATAAAAATGTTCTCTTGTTTTACTTTACCTTGTTTCTTACTTCATAAGCCCTGTAGCTGTTCTCAAGCTGAGGGCTTGTAGCTCATTAGTTGTATATGTGGACAAGTTGTATTCAAGATACAAGTATAAGGGTAGATCACAGTCTATCATAAGTTTAGTCATCAGGGAAACACATGAGTTAATCATTTTGGAAATATATTTCAGTACAATGGAACATAATTTCAAGAGATAGAAAACATTGTTCAAGAAGTTTTGCTCATTAGTATAAATTACTCATTAGACTAATCTGAAAGGTGACATCATCCAAGCAATTTAGTTGTTGTATTGTTCAGTCAACCTCTGAAAGTGTGGACTGTTCTTACAAGTGTTGGTCCATGACAGTCTCATTTCAAAGCAAAGGGTACACTGAGCTTTAGTGACAAAGGTTCATTAGGCTGAATCCAGATGTCTATCTTAAGAATCTCTCACTTTAAAAATATTGTCTCCTGAAAAATAGATTTTCTTTATGATAACTTCAATTGGGTAAAATTTACTATTATCACACATTCAGCTTGAGGATTTTGTTACTTTGTATGACATAAATGTTCAAGTATTCCAGGCAATTTGGAGGGAGAAGGACAGAGAAAATGACTCTCCTTCCTGACTATGAGGTGAAATATTTTTTAACTAAGTGGCTGAGATCTTGTAAGGGGCAGCAACTTTTAGCACATTTTAAGACAACAAGCCTCAAATTGTGTCTTGAGAAACATCCTGGAGGGATTGTAAAGAGTTAACTTTGCAGTCCTGACTTTGTCCTGGAGTTCTTCTCCTTGCCTGAACTGTTAAAGTATATATGATTGTGGCCAGAGCCTGACCTAGTCACGTGGTGCAAGGTAAACAACTGTGGCCAGGCCTAAACAGTCCAATCTATTACCATGGAAACCAAAAATGTACATAAGGTGAGAACAAAGGCAGTTAAGGGCCATATTCTCTGGTCAGGAATAGGGGGCAATGACCGATCCCATTGGTTCTAAATTAAAATTAATTAAAACTCCATTTGTTCTGAATGAGTTCTTTGATCTCCTGCTGAGTTTGACCCTGTTTTTTATTTTTGCTGTAACAACCTGTGCAAAAAATATTATAGCAAAGGGTAAAAGAACCTGAGATTTCACCAAAATTAAACCAGATTTCAGTATAGAATGTGTCATTATTGTGATTCTGTTATTAAATGATTTTAATTTGCATCTGGAGAGTTTGGGGTCTGGGAAAAGTGGTGCTATTCCAGGAGATGCCGGAGTATTTTTGGAACAGGTCTTGTTGTTCCCTAATAAGCAAGTGAATTATATCCCCAGGTGTGATTGTCCAATTATTATTCATTTAACAGATGCGGTGTTTCAGCTAGAAATTTTAGTCCACACACTGAAAGAAAGGATGAATCTGTGGTCCTAAAAGAAATCCTCTGCTTCCATTAGGAATTCTGCTAGGAATTCCACTGACATTGATCAAAAATACTCTCTAGAAAAAAATTCTGTATATCAATATGTTTTCAGCACATTTCCCACATTAGACAACATTACAGGAATTGTATTAAGTTTGCATGTTTGTGACCATGCATTTTAAGTGATTTTGGAAAATCGGTAAAATAGAGGCAATTAACTATAAGATAGTTTCTTTTGCTTCCAGATTATCTGTGCAATATTTAGATGGAGGAAGTCTTGTTTTAAAGCAAATACTTGAAAAATGCCTTTGCATATCTTCAGACTATGTGACCATTTGATCCTTGTTTAATTTATTGATCTTGAGGGTTTCTCAGAGCCCGGTGCAGAACTGAAGGATAATGTGTTAACTCTGGAATAGTCACACTAGTGAGCTAATAGAATCCAGTGTGGTGAGTGCCATGGTACAAGGGAATGCAGGGCTATCTGGAAGGGCTGGCACTGTCACCTTATGTGGCCTGAGGACAGAGGAGATGAGCCCTCCTGGACACTGATTTATATACATCACCAAACGGATGGTTTCTTTTTCAGGGCTGTCATGTACCATAGAAAATGAGAGGATCATATATTTGATCTCTGTGCACGTATATATTGGTCAGACACGGGAAAGTCTTTTGAGAAATGATTTTCTTTTCCTATGGTTTGAGAAGCTGGTGACAGAAAAGTGGTGGGGATGGGCTGTGGTGGGGAAGGCTGATTGCTTCGGCCTTTGGATCTGCTATCGACGTCTTCAAAGCCTTCTTTCCTAGTGTGGTTCACATGGACAGGAAGCATTTCTTCAATGGCCACCATTTCCTGCATGTTTTCTGGCTCTGGTGTTACAATTTTCACATCTCTTTGTAGTAGCAAACCTAGCTCTTTGAACTGCACTGTGGGTTCCTATTTCTTTCCCTTTTTCCCTCTGTTGAATTAGGAAAAATGGAGTAAAAGCTTCAAGATTACATATTGCATGTGCTGTTTTTTTCCTTAATTCCAAATAACACCTTCTCTGTAGATGTAATAAAGATTGAGCAGGAGGAAGGAAAATAATTTTCAGTGTCTCCCTCAGATTTAATCTTACATTGACAGTCCCACATGTTACCTTAAAATGCTCAAATTGGTGAAGCTATTAAACTTTAACAGTGATTCATAATGGATTTCTATGCCACTTTTCTGTTTTCATTCAATAACTAGGAGAAAATAAGGGACATAAATTATTTGTTTTATGTTAAAATTGCCCTTCGTATTCAGTCCACAACAGCAAAATGCAGCCCATTTTCAGTGCATCTGAAACATTAATGGAAACAATCACTTCTGTTTGCAGTTGGCCTCTTAAGGTTTGTCTGAGCTTTTCTTCCCTGCACCCTTATTTAAAGTCACCTTGCATGAGTTCCTTGCCATACGATAAACTTAACCGTCACCTCTTAGAAAAGAATTAGCTTCATCAAACTCCTGGTCTCAAGCCAGAGAAAATATGAAAAGCTTGGTATAGAGGAAATAAATAAGATGTGTGACCTGATGCCTGGGATCACCTGCTGTTCTGCCGCCTCCCACTTTGGGCACTTTCATTAACGGATACCTTCCTTCCCTGGCCTGTAAGTTGTGGTGATGACCGTGCCTGCAGGCCCATGTCTCTACCCAGTGGCACAGAGGATTCCTGAGCCACTAAGTCAGTAAAAGAGCCTTCGACTGGTCTTCTGGTTTTCTTGGCCCAGTAGTCTGTCTGGTAATCTGTACTTACAGTGATTGACTTGATAAGGACATAAAATAAAGAACGGAATCTGATCATGGCAAAAAAATTTTTAAAGGGATCGGGGGGAAGGGAACAAAAAGAATTGAGGTGTATTATATACATGCCCCAATTCCACAAAATAAATATAATAATTGTATACTGCAAACATGCACTAATGCAATTTTTTTTTTTTCCTGTACCAGGGATCGAACTCAGGATCTTGCGCTTGCCAGGCAAGCGCTTATGCCACTGAGCTATACCCCCAGCCCCTCTAATGCAATTTTTAAAAAATACTTTATAAATATAATAGTTATTATGACAATGACTTACCAGTGTACAAAATAGGATTTTTAAATGGACAGGCACTGTATACCTCCAGTGCTCACTATTAGGTAGGAGCTAAAATGTTGGTATCATAGATCTAGAGAACAGAATGGCTTGGAAAGGACGTTGGAATGGGAAGTGGAGGGAGGAAGCTGGGAGTGAGAGGGGTACCGATGGGCAGGAGAAACTCCCAGGATTCTAGGGCTCACTACGATAACTATGGCTGAAAACAATTCTATATTTCAAAGTAGCTAACAGGATTTTGAATGCACACAACAAAAAATTATAGCTGAAGTGACAGAGATGCCAGTGTTCCGCTCTGATCATTACTCATGGAACACAGGTATTGAAGTGTCTGTCACATAAATACGTACTGTTACTGTGCATCAAAACCAAAAATAAAGCCAGTACTCTAGGAAATTATATTCTCCATAAAATAAATCAGCACGCATTAATGCACAGTAGGCATTCACCGAAGAGTGCCATCCTTTCCTCCTTTCTCCCAGCTTTTCTTTCAAACCTCTGCATTTGTGGCCACCTGCAGCTGCCTTCCCTGTAGTAACGTGTGCTTCGGAATTGCTTGAGGCCAAGCCACATGCACAGGGGCAGTGACACTGAGGTCCACCTGACTAGCGCACCACCTCTCTTAGCTTGGAAGTTTGGTCATATGTGCATTGACGTTATGCATTTTCATGTTATTAGAATGCATAGGGGTGGACATTGGTTTATTTTGTATAACTCATTTATGACATTAGAATTTAGTAAGGTCTTATATTTATGAATTTTTAAATAAAATATATATCATTTTTAGTCTACAAACAACTTTAAAGCAACAGTATGTTTGTTTGTATGTTTTCCTTATGAAGTTTTATGGAAAAATAAATTTCCAATTTTATGAAAATAATAATAATTGTTATTATTAGAATGGCTACTGAAATATCTTTAGAACTCCTGCGTGCTAAGGTTTGGCAGAGATTAAGTCACATAAACCTCACAGCACTAGTAGCTTTGTACACGGAGAAAATCAGAAAGCTGTATATCACCACATAAAAGTGGTGTGGGGACCCCGTTCCAGAATGGCAGGGCTAATTCCACCCCCTAGGTGACTGGGTGTGCTTGCAAAGGTTATTTTAATCTTCGTGTGCTTTCGTTTCACTGTTAAGTAGTGTTGTGAGGATAAAACATGTCTTTGTATGGCATTGGAGGTTCTCTTAACCAGTGGTCAAAAGCCTGTTTACTGCCGCACATTTTGATGCTCAGTGAACAGAATGGAATCCAAAGAGAAGCTCCTATGTTAGTGTATACAGCCTGAGGAACATTAGTCTCCAGGTGAGAAGGGAGGTTAAGGGCAACCCCATTCTTAGACTTATTTCATTTTGTTTAAAACTGTGGTAGTTTCTTTGCAAAATATCAAGCATGTTAAGGCCCAAGCAGCAAGCTTAAATGGTATATTTCTTTTTTATTATACCTATACTTGATTTGAATGTTCATTTCTTCTTCCACATTAATAGATGAATTTAACAGAAAAAGATACAACAAATGTATTGGATTGCTGGAGATATTGTAATCACGCTGGCTCGAAGTCAGAAATGATTTTATCAAAATCTTGAGAATAAGAAAAATAAGATGTCATGTGTGATTTCAATCACTCTAGAAGAGTGTCTGTCGTGAGGAAATGCCCATGGATAAATATTGGTTCCCTGAAAAGCGTTTTCTTATTTTAAAAGTCAAGCCTAACTCAGTCTTCTCTGCTCTGTCTTGACAGGCACCAGCATCTTCACCGTGTACGAGGCCTCCTCCCAGGAGGGCTGGGTCTTCCTCATGTACAGAGCCATCGACAGCTTCCCTTGCTGGCGCTCTTACTTCTACTTTATCACCCTCATCTTCTTCCTGGCCTGGCTTGTTAAGGTACTGACAAAAATCACCCTAATAAAGTCTACCTTTTGTGCTTGTTCTGCAGATGTTATGTTTCTTTTTGGATGTCTTCTGCTTCCTCATTCTCAGGTAAAAGTGGTTTCTAATTTCCTTTCAGAATGTCTTCATTGCTGTCATCATTGAGACGTTTGCAGAAATCAGAGTACAGTTCCAACAAATGTGGGGGTCAAGAAGCAGCACGACTTCCACGGCGACCACGCAGGTACAGAGTCACCGAGGCCCAGATGTGGCCGCCACTGACCAGGCAGGGAGAGCTGCAGCCTCACTGCCGCCTAAGCCTGAGGGAGCCTTGATGAAATGGGCTCCGCCAATCAGGCACTGTGCGGGAGCTGTTTGAAAACCCAAGTGCAGGGGCCCAAGCCCAGAAAAAGTAAATCAGATGTGCTCGGTGTAGCACGAAGGCTGCAGCTCTGTGTGTGGTTTTGGTACAAAAGTAAGACGGCCAGTCACATTTACTATGGACCTTTGTTTTCCTTCTGACATCACAAGTCTTCTGTGGCCTTGCAGATCCAATATTGTAACTGCGGAATTTCCAATTCTATGGGCATTTATTCGTGTACTTCAAGCCTAGAGAATGACCTATATGTATAGGATTAGAATTTTTGGAACAGATAATATATTTCATTCAAAACAAACCACTCAGAGTGCATTAAACTATGGAGAAAACCACTCCTCTCCCAACTCATGCCTGTGGTTTTTGAGCAATCATTTTGTATTCAGAAGGCAGAAGAGCAGTTAATAACAAACTGGGTAATTTAGATCCATGTCTTTGTTTTCATTTCTGGGTTTTTTTATGTGTTTGATTCTGTAGTGGTAAAGAGAAGGAAGGATGGTTTACATACAGTATTGTCTTCTACCATGAATCTTCATGAAAAAGAGAAAATAAAATTCAAAAAGAGATGATACAGTATAATGCTTTATAAATATTATTTTAACATTAAATTCTAAAACAAATTTAATATATGTCTGTAAGAATTATACTCATCTATCAGGACAAAGGTATCCATGAAAGGATCAAAATACCAATTTTGTTTTGAAAGCTTTTAAACTGAACTTTTAATAATTATGTGCTCAGATTCTATTAAGCACATGAGTGTTTAGGAAAAGCTTTACAATCCCATAGCATGGTTATGATGCTCTAGGAGTCTGGATTATCTGGCCAGTTCGTTACAGATGAAATATGTTGATAGTATTTAATTTGACAATTACTCAAACTTTTACGAAAGATTTTTTAAAATGCTATCTAGGTTATGTCAGAGATGTCTTCTGGGAAGGCCTTCAAGGAATCAACCAAGTCTAGTTCTTATGTGCCCCTCATGCCTTTCAGAAAATTATGAGAAATAATACAACTCCAAGTACATTCTGAGGTGACAGCCGCCTGAAGGTCATATTGTGTGCTAGCAACATGGAGACCTAAACAAAACGCTTAGCACTCAGCCTCCACACAGTGGTTCGGAGAGGTGGCCTAAAATGTCTTCAAAACCACATAATGTTTATTAGGGAACTCTGATGTATAAAAAGCACAGCTGGAAAAGTAGAGTTTATTAAGTGCCACCCAGTCAGTCGGCCATTATAATAGAAAGTGAAAGGTAAAGAGATTTTCAACAAAGTTGTGTAAAATTACTTTGATGTAAAGATGTACTTATGCAGGAGGCATAAGTCAGTAATTCAGAGGGAATGCATCTAGATGTTCAGCAGAGGTAATCACACAGAGAAGCGTGAAAAACCTTCATTAAGAAAAATGCTGCAGCTAAGAACCCGGTTGCTAAGCGACCTGAGCTCCTGAGTGCAGCCACTGGGTAAAACATAGCTTAGACAGCCTAGCAACGGGCCCTCAAGCCCCGCCCACCCATAATGGCCATTTGCAGGGACCCCAGATGCTTTTATGTGTTTGGAAGGGAGAGACGGCGTTTGCTTCACTCTGTTACCTCTGTAAAACCTGACTACACTCTGTGGCAGGGACTTCTCCTTAAGTGGCTTAAAGTACTAAATCACAAGTTTCTAATTCTGATTTAAAAAGGCTCTAAGAAAATAAAGGCAGCTACCTAATTGCAAAGCACATGGCTTATCAGATAAGGTGTTCCAGGTAGCCTTCATCTAGTGGGTGGAAATTTTTCAATTGTTGAAGATGGTTGTCTTACCAAAGAGCTAAGGATGTCCTGGGTGTGTGTGTGTGTGTGTGTGTGTGTGTGTGTGTGTGTGTCCAGTAACACAAAGAGAAAGACCTTGATATTTTAGGTAGCTTGCTAATATGTACCATTTAGAGGCAAAAGAGAACCAAAGAGAGAACTTTTTCTTTAATATAACAAAGCAACCTTTCTAACTGAATGACCGTTGCCAAATGCCTCTGAGTCACAGCACAGAAACAAATTACAGAATGATTGAGACCAAAGGTCTTCTGGAGACCATAATACAACATGTACATGGGTAACGAAAGGAAAGTGGGCTAGAAATTTTCAGATAAGTAATTATAAGTCTGCCTGAGCGCTAATGAGTTTGTGATGTTTTGTTCTTTCAGCATTCTTAGAGCAGCTCTTGCTGCGTGCTCAGGGATGGACTGGGTTAAAAGGCAAGAAATTCATACTGACACAACACAATGGCCCATAAGTCCACCAGGCACTGTTCACTTCACTGTGTTGTCCCAAAAGTGGATTTGGGATGTGCACTTGTGCTGATAGAAGTCCAGACCAAGTGTATCCTTAATCTAGACCTTTACTCCCACTGTTGAATCATTTCACTGCTGGTCCCTGTTACCAGTCCTGCTCCTCTGACCTGCATGGGCTCTTGACAGGGTGGAGCCTGCCAACTTTGCTCAGAATAGAACTGAAGGAAATGCTGAGCCTTAGGGCCACTCAAGACTGCTTTTCTGTTTTTTTTTTTTTTTTTTTTCCGGGACCTGGGATCGAACTCAGGGCCTTAAGTGCTTAGCGGCAAGCACTTACCCCACTGAGCTGTACCTCCAGCCCAAGACTGCTTTTCTGTTGTGTGCAGTGAAGGGAGGCCCAAAGCAGGCTTCTGGAAGTCAGTATGTGCCTATCTTATGTAAACAAATAATTCATGGCCCACCAGGGCATTATTGAAGGATTGGTAAATATTCTGCTTGTTTAAAGAGAGTGATAACTTCAGGATCTGTTATTATCTCTGACTGAACACTCTTGTTTTCTGAATTAATATTCCACAATTAAAATACCAGATTGATAGGGAGAGAATTGATACAGGAAAAGGGGTGCCTTGATGGTTCTATCAGTGTTCTTAGGACATGCCTCAAGCCACCTTTGTAGAAAGTGCAGTGCTCGATGTCAAGGCAGAAAGCTGTGAACGAAATGATATGTGATCCAACAATGCAAAGAATCCCCCTTCCCCAAAAGACTATGTACAACTTAATGTTCAAAGACAGCACCTGAGGAAAACTTTGTTTACTGTGTTCCAGGACCACTGGTCTCCCCATGAAAGCACATCAGGAAAATAGGCGAGAAAGCAGTGCAGTGAGAGAGGGTCAGGAAAAGGCTATGTAGCGTGGTGCAATAGTGACCTCCTTTCACAAAGAAACCATGGCGGTGGAACAGTGCATCCATCATAGGAAGCCATAAGTGAGAATTAGATTTTGTGAGGCTGAATCACTGAATGTATTATTTAATAATGGAATCAAACCATGCATCCACCCTCATTATTTTGTGTAATGACTATTACCCATTTTTAAAAATGATTCTGAAAAAACTCAAAGAACATGAGAATTTCAAAATAAGTTTTAGATTTTCTCTGCATTACTCTGTGTGTAGGGGTGGTAATTTTATTTCAGCTTCTAGTGATTCCCCTGCTATCAAAATTTTCTCATTATCCTCCAACATATAACCTGATAATGATGATGATATTTTGCCTCTAAAAAATCCCCAAAGTATCTTCCATACTTTATAAGCCAAGTAATCCATTAAAAAGTTCTCATAGTTGAATATGGGCACGTGATATAATTCTCAAGGTTCAGCTCTTCATGGTTTCAAATGATTGTACTGAGACTGCTGTTACCTATCTGCGCCACTGTTGGTAGTTTATAACATCTTATTACAGTCACTAACATGGACCGAGGGCACTAAGCACAGGGTAAGACTTCACAGCCTGTCTCATTTAATTTTCATAATAATATTATGAAGTGGGTATTGCTATTGTCTCCACTTTGCAGATTAAAAACTGACAAAGATTGGGAAATTGGTGGACCCAGCATTCCATAATGGGCAAGCAGTGCCCTAGGGACTCCACAGCAGGCCGCTCAGCTGCAGGAGCCCTGAGCTTTTCTGTCCCTTACCTCCTACCTCCTCTTAATTACCCCATGCAAGCTGGCTGTGTCCTGGCCCTGTGTTAACTCACTTTCCTCAAAAGGACAGCAGTTCTTAATGTTGGCAGAAAGGGACGTTCCCATATATTGTTACTAAGCAAAAGTTGGAACATCTCTTACAAGAGTGTTTGACAATATGTATCAAAAGCCTGTGTGTGTGTGTGTGTGTGTGTGTGTGTGTGTGTGTGTGTGTGTTAGTAAGTATGTATATGAACACCTAGAAGTTTAACTCTAAAATGTTAGCAACGGCTGTCTCTGGAGGATGGGTTCAGCTTTTATTGTTTTTGTTTTTGTTGTGTTTGTTTGAGATAGGACTCATTATGCAATTCAGGCTGGCCTTGAAATCACTATGTAACCCAGGTTGACCTCCAACTTGCAGTGATCCTCCTGTCTCAGCCTCCTCAGTGCTGGGATGACAGGTGTGTGCCACTGCACCTGGCCCAAGGGCTCTAGATTTTGTACAGCTCATCCAAATTTTCCAATATGTATTAGTAAACACATTTGATTAAGTGATAAGAAGGTAAAAGTTACATCATTAAAACAGCAGAAATCACTGGGCATTCTAACCAAAGCTACAGTGCCTGTGTTGATTACATCAGGTCCCTTACAAGGGACCAAACACTCAAACAAACAGGGAAAACAGAATCCTGTTCTCTCCCGAGTAAAGTCAGAAAAAGTCATCTGGAGTTGGTACGGTGGTCTGTGTTGTCACTAAGCTAGACTCCTCCCAAAGGTCTGCTCCACGGCTCCCATTTCCGAAGTTACCTTCTGGGCTAACATAGCTGCCGGAGCTCTGACCCTCGTGTCTACGTCCCAGTGAGCAGGAAGAGATGCTATAGGGAGAAAGAGGGTTTCTCCTTACATCCCGCAGCCAGCATGCAGTTACATGAGTTACATGGCGAAGATGAGCTCCCCAAAGGGCAAGAATTAGTCTTCGTTCTTGGAGGCTTAGTAGCCCCCAGAAAACTTTTCAAATTCTCTACCTTTGAAAGATAAAGTGGGCGGCTAGACAGCTGTCAGCTCCTGCCACACTGCCGCTCTGCCCCCAGGATTTGAGTCTCCAAGGATCAAGGATCATGGCTTAGCTGCCCAACTTATATCTTATATCTTAAGTTATATCTTAAAGTTCTTCTGTTACGTTCCACCAACCTAAGTGTTGTTTTAGAACTCGGGGACCAAAGGGAAATTGAACATGTTTGCATTTTCTTTACTTTATACAAAGCAGTCACCTTGATAGAAATCTTTCACTGACAATTAAATTGATTCATGTGATTTGGATCTGCTGGAAAATATAATTTAACAGGGAAAATTAGTCTGTGATGGATCAAAGCGAATCGTGGCCCCAGGGATTCTTTGTGCCGTGATAAGACAGTAGGGGGCAGAGATAGTTGTCTTCTGTTTCTAAAAGGAGAATTGCAGGATTCTGACAGGAGCTTTGAAGGGCACTTTAACAGGTGTGCTTTCCCAGCCTGTGTATGTTCCCAGAATGAGCCTCTTCCTGACCAATGCCCAGGCTTCTACCACCAGGCACCATTTGCTTTTTACATGCATTCTCAAAGCCAGCTGGTCCTGCAGAGGGCAGCTGGGATTAACACTCTGCAGGGGCATCTTTGTTGAAAGAATCTTTGAAAACCATGCACCTAATTTTGTCAAGTAAAAAGTACATACCTGGCTTATCGATTTGGGAACTGGGTGGGCCCTGGCTACTCTATTCATTCTATAGAGGACTCGTTTTATTTTCAGCAGATGATCTACGTCTCTACCGTCAGGAGCTTGAAATTATGCTCGTACATCCTAGGTAATGGCCCTCACATCAGCTTAGATGCCTGGCAATAATTACCCTTTCCAACACAGGGTCAGAGGAACAGAAGGACACAAATAAGGACACCAAAGGAAATGTTTACGTGTGCAAAACAATGACCTTGGCCAGAATAAAACAGTGAGTTATTGTAGTTAGGATCCTCACTTAGAAAAATTTTTAAAAGCTGTAATTTCACACTATCCTGCCTCTCCCTACCTCCATGTACACCCTTAAGCTCCTAAGAAACTGGCAAGAAAATATATTAGTGGGGAAACACATAAAAATAGGAAAGGTCTTCTAGCCAGATATAGCATTGATGAGTAAGTGCCTTTGAGGCACCCAAGCATTTAAATTAGTGAATTTCAGGTTTAATTAGGCCAATAGTAAGTTGAATTTTATCATTTACATCCTTTAAATAAAAAGAAGCTACTTGTTTCCTTCCTTAACAGGTACACAAAATTCCTGTTAGGCAGGTTAGTTGTAGCCTGGGTAAAATAATTGTACCCAGTGGATGAAGCAGTATGTCAACCTGGTACCATGACAATAACACTCCTCTCTTTTTCTTGGCCATGCTGTGCTTTTGATATTTGCCCTGACTGAGAACATTATTTCATTATTTCAGTCAGAATTCCCCACTAAATACCAGGTGTGATCACAAAATATAGTGAGTGTTTGCATGAATATTTATTACAGTAAAAGACACATGGCCAATAATCTCCTTCCAAGTGTCACCCCCTGCTTGGAACACATTTACCCAGTCATTCTTGCTGCTTTCTGAAGAAGAGTTCTCATGGAAGTCTTCTTCAGTGAGTGTCTTTTTGTGGCTACCTGGCTGCCCTGTGTGGATTTAAAATGTTTACCAAAACTTCAGTGAAATAAAAACATGATGTTGTGTATTTTGAGAGGGATTAATGGCAATGTGTCTTTTACTGTAAGAAGCTTTTAAAAATTTAAATACTTACTGTAATTTTTATAATCATGACTCATAAAGATAGAAACCCACCACCTATGGCAGAAAAACACCAGACACGATGCTTTAGAGTCCTATTTTCTCCAGATCTAAGAAATGACAATCAGGGGGCTGGGGATATAGCTCAGTGGAATAAACGCTTGCCTAGCAAGCGCAGGGTCCTGAGTTCGATCCCCAGTACCGCAAAAAAAAAAAAAGAAAGAAAGAAATGACAATCAGTATAATGGGGATAAAATATTTACTCAGTATTTCTGTGGAGGAGAAGAATACTTGTGCGATAAGATGAAACCTATGCAAGACAGGTAATACCTGATACAGGCGCGTGCTTAATAAATACAGTCCTTACCCTTTGTATTACAGCTATTCACTTGAGTTTCAGAGTTAAAGAGAACATAATTGAGATGACTCATGTTCCAAATATAAATCCTTCAAGAAGGCAGATTATCAATGACGTAAAAAATGTAGAAGGCTGGAGACACGGAGATAGAGTTCTCAGTGTTCCTTGTGAAATGTCTCTGACTCATCTTCCTCTTTGTCTTGAAGATGTTTCACGAAGATGCGGCCGGCGGTTGGCAGCTGGTAGCTGTGGATGTCAACAAGCCCCAGGGACGCGCCCCAGCCTGCCTCCAGGTGCAGTACAGCCGCGTTCTAAACATTCACCCAGCAAAGGTCTTTGACTTTCATTTTATACAAGGGAATCCGCAGCTCTGTAAGCTCTACACGCGCTTGGATCTATGGGCCAGGTGTCGGTGGCAGTATCTCACTCCAGCCTGTGGTGCCAGGACCTGGCATTCTTTCAGATGCCCAGTAGGGATCTGTCCAACTTGTGGCGACTGTATGCAGAGAGGGAGGTGTGAGCGTTAGAGCGTTTCAGCAGTCTCAAATCAGTGAAGAATGCTGTTGCCATATTACATCTTGTAAAACATATTCTTCAAATGGGGCCGAACAGGCATGGTCACCTGTCACTCAATGCTGTGGTTCCCTGAGTACTAGGGGAGATGTACTGTTCTGCAGCTTGCAAGCTCCTCAGCCGTCTGATGTCAGGCTGCTGTGTCCTCAGCCAGGCAGACCTGCAGCAAGTCTGAGGATGTAAGATTGTCCTGGTGGGACTCTCAGGCCACCAGAAGATGGGGCCTCAAGGCCTCACCCTAAAGCTTGCTGGACTCAGCATCTGCTCAGAGCCCCAAGGCCCAGTGCACGCCTTCATCTCTTCTGCACTGGACCACACTGGCCTCTCCTCTTGCTGAATACAGAAACTCATCAAAACAACATGATGACTCAGTATACACACGTATTCTGAACTGATTGCTACAACCAAGCTAATAAACACATCCTTCACCTCACATACCTCTGTGTACGTGTGTGTGTGTGTGTGTGTGTGTAGGTGTGTGTGTGGTAAGAGCATGAAAGTTTTCTTTTAGTATATTCCAAATATACAACACAGTACTGTTAACTGTGATCACCATGTTGTACCTTAGATCCCCACGAAGGAATCATAAGTAAAAGTTTCAGCTGGCGTCTCCCTGTTTGTTAATTTTCACTAGCACGTGTTTGCAGTGCTCAGTGATTGTACTTGTTATGGGAGGTCGGTGCATACATGAGCATAACACAGCTTAAGTCTTTCTAGGTCATGGGCCTCCCCTCCCTCCTGCTCCTCTTGTCCCGTGGTCCCCTCCTGTTTGCAACATTTCCCGTGCAATCAGGGTTTTGCTCATGAAGTCTTTGCCTAAACCTTATGTCTTTAAGAGCACTACCTATTCTGTCTTCTATCAGACTTAGTGTTTGTTTTAATATTTATATCTTTGGTGAATTTTATTTTAATTTAGTGCATGCAAGAGACCTGGATTTAGTTTTACTCATCAGCATGTGGAAAGCCAGTTTTCCCAGCACCATTTATTAAAGAAGCTACCTTTCTCCCAGTGAACATGTCGGACCCATTTGTCAAAGATAAAGTGGCTGAGTGTGTTTGGAGCTGTTTGTCATCTTCTGATCTGTTCCACTGACCCTCAGGTCCATTTTTTGCCAGTAGTATGCTGCTTTTATCACAATGGCTCTGTAACAGAGCTTTAAGTCATGGATTGTGACGCTCCTTGCCTTGCCTATGTTGTCTAGAATTGATTTGCTATTTCAGGTCTCTTCTGGTTGCAAATAAATTTTAGGAATATTTTCTCTAGTTTTCTGAGGTATGCTAAGGGTATTTTTATTGAGATTGCATTAAATCTGTATTGCAGATTTAGAAGTATGGCATTTGCACTATGTTGGTTCTTCCTACCCAAGGGCAAGGAATAGCTTTCCATTTTCTGCTATCTTCTTCTGTCTCCATTTACAGAATACTGTAGTTTTCAATGTGTAGATCTTTACTTCCTTTATTAGATGAGTCCCTAAGTATTTCGTTTTTTGATGCTATTATGAAAAATGTTGTTTCCCTAATTTCTATCTCAGTGCGTTTGTTGTTTCTGTACAGGAGTGCTCCTGAATTTTGACTGTTGACTTTGTGTCCAGCTATGCTACTGAATTTAGTCATTAATTCTAGAACTCTTTTAGTGGAATTTTTTGTGTCCTCTATGTAGAGTATCATTTCTTTATGCTCTTTAAAATACATAATAAATTGTAGACTATAGTCACCCTGCTGTGCTGTAGAGCCCTAGAACTTTTTCTATCTATCTTTTATGGAATTTTGGTGTCCAATTTCTAAAGTCCCTTCTATCCCTCCTCCCTATTACCCTTCCTACATTTTAGAGACCATGATTCTGCACTGCATTTTGATGAGATTAACTTTCTTTGGCTTTCATACATGAATGAGACCACATGGCAGTTATCCTTCTATGTCTGGCTTATTTCACTTAATATAATGTAATATCCTCCAGTTCCATCCATGTTGCTGTAAATGACAAGATGTCATCCCTTCTGTGGCTGAATATATCCCGCTGTGGATATATACATTTTCTTTATTAATTCATCTGGCAATGGTACTTTAGCTGATTCTGTATGTTTTATAAATGGGTTGTACCAATTTATGTTCCCACCAGTAGTAGATAAAAGATACCTTCTATCCACATCTTCACCAACATTTATCTTTTGCCTTTCTGATGGAGGCCTTTCTGTCGGGGGTGAGATGATGTGTTTGTGGATTTAATAAGCATTTTCCTGATGGTACTAACAGTAAGTATCTTTTCCTATACCTCTTAGCCATTTATGTGTCTTCTTTGGAAAAATGTTTACTTACGGTCTTTGCCCGTCTTTAAGTAATGTTGTTTTTTGCACTGTAGTTGTATGAGTTCCTTGAGTATTTTGGATTTTATACCCTTTAAGACATAAGATTGTGAATTTTTTCCCTCTTCTGTAGGTTGCTTTTGCATTTTATTACTTGTTAGTTTTTGTTTCTAGCAGTTAAAAGAATGGAAAAAGGAAAGAGGAAGATTGTTCATGAATACTGATAGTATTAAAAATTATTTTGTGATTTTCTTCCTGTCCTATATTTGATGATGACAATCCTGCTAATGGTCAGCGACTACAACTGCTTTGCTATTATTCCTGTGGTAGTAATAACATTATTAATAACAGTTATAATGGTAGCTGGTAGCGTAAGAGGCATTTTTCACTTACATTACCCGCTAATCCTTTCTAAAGAAGGAAACATCCATTCCCTTTTTTTTTTTTTTTTCCGGGACCGGGGATCGAACTCAGGGCCCTCGTGCTTAGCGGCAAGCACTTAACCCACTGAGCTGTACCTCCAGCCCCCGCTAATCCTTTCTACTGATACTTCATGCACACAAACTGTGTTCTAGTCACTAAGCTAGTCCTGAAGGAGACAAGTGCAATCCCTGCCCTCCGGGAGCCCACAGTGTACTTCAGGGTGGGAGGAAGCAAGGCAATATTGAAGCAGCAGGCACAGGAGCGAAGGGGATTTGGAAAAGACTAATGCATTCTGGGAATAGACCATTCAGAATCCTCTTTGCCTGAGAGGTCAGAAAAGGCCCTATGAGGTAGATAAGTTTAAGCAAAGACCATGAGAATAAGAAAGGGGTGGCACAGGGAGAGTTCACTACACCCGGCGATGTGGGGAGATGGGAGGGCTTCCTCAGCCACTCATAGGCGAACAGGTGGTAGCACTAGACTGCTGTATTAGAGCTGTTCTAAGCAGCTAATTGGAGTCCTATGGGAGCCAGAATCCAGTGCTTTAAGGTCTATTCAATACTTGCTAATTTCTGCCTCTGGATTTTGATATGCAATTAGGATGCCTGTTTATCACAAAGATTTGAGGATGAAAAGGTTTAAAGGGCTGTGGTGAAAAACCTGAGCAAAGACACAGGACAATGAGCCTTGTTGCGCATGGTGGGGAAGCGCAGTATGTTGGGCTTGTCATATACAGATGTGGCATCTGTGATTAGATGCATGTTAAGAAAATGAACATACTTGGTAAGTTCTATGAACTTAAGTCATAGGGTTAGGAAATAAGGAAGAAGTCAGAAAACTGAACATGAGGAAGTTCCATTCAACTCAGCTTCACGTTTGGCCTTAAATTAAGCTTTACAAAAGGACCCAACTTTCCTGAAAGAATGCAGATGAAGGGAGGGATGAGCTGGAGTTGTCTGTCTGCTGTGGAGAAGAACTGTGCAGAGGAGAGAGAGAGAGCTTTCCATGTTCTGAGCAAAGTAACAATCATCATTAAAAGAAAAGAGGTAAGCAATATACTCAAGATGAAATGCAGTCACATATTTGCTGGGCTTTACTAGCAATGGATGCCATCTAAGACAAGGTGTCAGGGACAGCTTCACTGAGGTTTCCATTCGTGGTCGGGGGTTAGAATCATATCTCACCCCCAAGGACAAGTGGGAGGACAGGCCATTCAGTTTATTTATGTTTGTTTGTTTGCTTGTTTTCCAATACTGGATATTGAACCCAGGGCCTTTGCGCCGAACGGCAGCCCAAGCAATTTGTAATTTGAACAGTAGCTCTTTCACCGTTTCTGTGTTGCCCAGGCTGGGCTCAGATTGGCTCTTTTCCTGCCTCACCCGCTGAGTGCTGGGATTATCGGCACATGCCACTCAGCCCAGCAATATTTCATTTTTAAAATAAGCAAAGTGTAACTGTGTTCTGATTATTAAAAGTTAACTGTAGAAAAAAATAACGTGAAAAGAGGAGTTGCCTCGCCAACACTTCCTTCCCCCTTCTTCCCTGGAGGCCGCGTGCAGTGGTTTCTTTTCAGGCTTCTGTTTGTCCCTACATTTACACATTTCGTCTCTTGCATGAGAAAAGCAGGTTTGCCTCTGGGAGGCCTGACGTTTTCACAGTTTCCCCTCCTCGCAGCTTCTCTCACCTAGTCTTCCTTGGGAACACGACTCAGATAGCACTTGTGTAAGCAATGTCCCTCATCCTCAAAACAAAGGTCGGGCACCTTCGTACCCTGTCTCCCTGCCATCTCATGCTCTACTTCTCTGTTTATTGTAACTTTAACAAAAATAAATTAATATTTTTGTTTTGAACCCAGGGAAACTCCATGATAGTCACTGCTAAATCTGTGTGCTCCACAATGTGACACCGGCCTCTGCTGCCTATTACATGAGAGGATGACCAAGCAAAGGAAGGAGGGAACACAGGGCCTTGTGAAAGGGCTGTTGGATTTCTTGCTGAGAGGCTGTCTGTGCTGTGGAGTGTCTCCCGTACTAGAAATCAAATCCTCTGGGGCAGTAACAACCATTCTAATTTTTTTTTAAAGTTGATTTCTCTATGCATTCATGTCTTTGGGGGTTAAAACAAGCTGTTTATTTGCAGTTCATTCCCAGAAGGGACCTCTCATGAGCTGGCTCTGGGTAACTCCATAGTTTTGCTGGGATGAGCCTCCTACAAAACAGTGGCAGGGTCCTCAGAGGACACACCTCTGACTTTTATTTCAGAACTCTGTTCATCTCCTTCAGAATGCGAAATGAGTGGATCTGTGTTTAAAAAGTATGTTTTTAAGAATGACACAGTCGGAACAAACCCAAGCCCATTCCTTCAATCTATCTATCTATCTGTCATCTCTTTTATTAGAGTGAAACATTTAAATATCTGTAATTAAATTGTGTTTTCAGTTTTGTAATTGTTGATATAAATTAGAAAAATAAGAGATCAATATCTGAGAGATGGCACAGGGTCCCCATTGACTATGGAGTATTGTGGCTTTTATCCTTAGAGTGGAACTATTTCCAAAAATTGACATAAAGCATAAACAACAGTAATTTAAATGGAAATCCACACATCTTGCTCCTCCTGTAGAATGACTTGATAAGACAAGGCTCACGTTTCCACCGGGCTCTCACTGGCCAGAGCGGGGTGGTGGTTGCCACATTTGCCTGGGTGTAGAGTCTCCATTTTACCTCAGTTTCCCCATGCTTCATATTTTCTCCATAATCTGCAGCTGAGTGCTTTATTTATCCATGAATTCATACATTTATCTTTGATACAATAGAAAAGTACTTCTCTTTATGCATAATCCTGCAGTGGAAAAATAAGTAAATGTGTAAACACATAGATGTGTAAAACACACAGATGTGCATGAATAGAAGGTATTTATTGCACTGCACTTGCAGAACACACTGAGAAATGAGCTGACTTCTGGCTTGCTTTTCTCATCTGTATTTCCTTCTGTCTTCCAAGGGGCATTTGTCTGGGTGATCATGAAGTGAGTTATAGTAATGTGATTTCAGATCACAGAGATCTTATAATAAAGTAACGTGTGAACTTCAAAAGTTTATTTTCATATATTTTCTATTTTTGAAATTTCTAAATTTTAAATTCATAACTCAGCTTAAAAAATGAAGGCTCAAACACCAAAAGACATTAAAAAATCATCTCTGTCATTTTTAGTCTACATTAACTAATATTCTTCATTAGTACATTAACTAATGTTCTTCATTAATATTATCTTAGATTTTTCACTTTCTGTGTCCTTGTCAGTTTATGAGTTTGAACATCTGTCTTCTCCAGCAACTACAAATAAAGAGATAATTTAATAAAATAAGATTAATTGAAGTGGCTTATTCTTCCCACCCCCATTAAATTAAATACATGATATAATTGATGCTTCTGTGATATTGGGTATTTTATATGTAGTAGTTCTCTCTCTCTCTCTGTCTCTCAAATCAATTAGAATTTTATATATTTCAGGGAGCATTAACTATAATCAAATGTAGCAACTAATGTTTTGTTTCTCTATATTCCCACTGCATGTACATATATCAAGTGTCACAGTTAATACAGTATTTCTGCTCCCTCTTTACATGTCCTGGTTGTGGAGCTGTGTTAAAATGAATTAGATCACATAGTGATCTTCTAAATCTTTTACAGAATTATAGCCCCTATAGAGCCATTTCTGGGGATAAATAGGCGCCTATGGTCTGCAATTTGAAACTATGCAAATTCAAGTCTCCCAGACAGAAAATTATAATTATAATCACAACCACAATTGTAATTATAGTGGAACGCATATGCAGGCATGCAAGGGAAGGGTCCAACTTGGTGCCCTTAGAGTAGTCTTTGCTATTTTCATAATAAATAGAACAGCATATGCTTCCCAACTTAATTGCAAACTCTGAGCTCAGAGCAGAAAGACTTTTGAAGTGGTGGGGGCGGGTTGGCAAGTTCTCCAGTGACATTTGTTGAACTTTGTGAGTTAACATAACAGTAATTATGTTCCTTTTGCTAGGCTGTTGCCCATGTTTATCCAATTATTAGTGAAATTCATGTCATGTTTAATGAGATACTTAGCTATGGTCAATCTACACAATTTATAATAAATTCACTCCTAAATTCAGAACAAATAGGCAAATGTCCTGTAGCTCCTGAGACACTGCCCCCAGACCCCGCGGGGGATCTTTTCTCACTGCTGTCTCTGCCTCCCTGCGCGCTGCAGTCTGCTTGTCACCCAGCATTCCCAGGGCTGCTGCCTTTGCTTCACACTGTGTGGACACGTGGCTGGTACTGAACAGGAAATCCCGGGGACGTGGATAAGCCACCCCAGGGCTGCTTTCTCCTCCTTTGTGTGCTACGCCATCTCCCATCGCGACCTCCTTGCCTCCCGTGCCCACCGTCCTGGCCTCAGCTGCTCTCTTCTTCACCTGAAGCAACACCCAGCACAGTATCTGTGAGAACGGATAAGTCATACTGTTCCGGCCTCACAGAGAAGAGACAGACGTATGTGGGGACAGCGTATTTCAGCAGTGCTGCTTGTTGGTGGTGTGACATTTGTGCAAAGTGGAGATGATAACACTTCTCTCCTGGGTTTCGGAGCAGTAAGTGAATATTTGTGTTTTGCTTAAGAACTGCTTAGTTGCAAGGGACAGTCGGCAAACTGAAAGCCAGCACCTCCTCTGAGCACAATGCAGCCCCCCAGGTGACTATTCCTGTACCTTTATCTCCCTCTGCTCAGGCCACGTAGTTTCCTCTCTTCATTTCTGCCTGCACCTCTGTCTCTATTGTCTCACCTTGAACACTAACTGCGTTCTGGTCCTTGCACATGACTCGAACCCAGCTGGCTGTGCCTGAGCGGGGTGACCTCCCAATCAAAGCCCTGAAGACACTCACCCGGAAAACTTCCCGAGGCAAAGGTGGACTGGGAGGAGTTACAGGTCCGCTGCTGGTCACCACAAAGCGATGTTGGTCAGGAGCAGCAGTCCCAAGAATTAAAGTGGAAGCAGCAGGTCTCTCTGATAAAATAGTCCTGCCTCAGTATCTGTGGAGGATCAATCCCCAAACTGCTGCGTATCCACAAATTGGTGGATATTCCACTCCCTTTTACAAAATGCTGTGGTGTTTGCCTATCACCTGCAGTTACCCTCCTGCATACATTAATTCATCTGCAGAGGATTTATGACAACTAATACAACGTAAACATTATGTGAATAATTCTTGTACTATATTGTATAGGTGAATAATGACAAGGAAAAAAATCCTTCCATGTTTAGTACAAATATTTTTAAATACTTCCCATCTACAGGGCATTGAATCTATGAATGCAGAGCCCATGTATATACACAAAGGACCAACCTTCTTAGATTGTCCCATAGCATAAACCCAAAGTAACATGAAACCTCCCTTAATCCCATCTAAAAACCTCGCGCCCCTCTCTGTGTGCTGGACCCACTACACAGCCACTGTCATCGGCACGAAGGAGTGCCTGAAGAGGGGATATAACTCTTTGATGACATTACCTAGTGTCGTAACTCTAGTTTTCTTTACTAAACCTTTAAGTATCACAGTTCTTGAGAAATATATTAAGGGTTAATTAGACTACTATTAAGGGTTCATTAGACTACTAATACCCCTAAAAGCTAGTTTCTTTCAGGAAACACCACATAGTTCCCATACATCTACAAATGAATGATTTATAAATTGATGTCATTTCAGCATATATTAAGTCATTTCTCTGCATATATATGTGTGTGTGTGTGTGTGTGTGTGTGTGTGTATGTACACACACACAGATGTGAAGAGTATCTGTGCATTTACTATTAGAAAAAATAATGGCTAACATGCTTTGATCATTCTTTATGTGTAAGGCACAGAGGGCTTTATAAGTACTGTATTAAAATAATCAGTCCTTACAGTAATACTATAAATCCAAGTATACTCTGACATGTGCTTTGTGCAGATGACGAGGTACAGGCACAGAGACCCAGAGTAACTTGAAGAACCTCATGCGTAGCTAGTTGGGGACTGGGATTTCATCTCGGGCAGTCTGATATTTTTGATGACTTCATTTTCATCACTGCAAAAATTATCCTTTTATAAAAGTTCGTGACCATTTGTTTATCCATCCACTTATTTATCCTTCAGTTGATGTGCCTTTGGACTCTTTTACATTGCTTTGCTACTGAGAACATTCTAAAACCCTGATTCTCCCCGCCCCTGTGCACAGGTATGAGCTTCCCTCCGGCACACACAGCCTGAAGAGCGGGCACTGGGTAAAGGACGTGAACACTCTGGACTCCGAGGCATTTGCAGATGGCTCCTCAGATAATAGCACCGCCTTTTCTGCCTATTAGCATGTTGCAAAAGTCCTCACTTGTTCGCATCCCTGTCCGCACTTGTTACCCAGCTACCACGCTTGATGGTGTGAGGTAGCATCCCATAATGTTAAATTTCCATCTCTCTGATTACAGCCTATCAGTGCTGAGCACTTTCTCATGCTTTCGTAGGCCACTTCTGAATCACTGAAGGTTTGTAAGCAATCTGGAGATAGCCCACTTAACTGCTGATTATTCCAGATGATTTTCAGAAATTCTTATCTTTCTAAAGTAGTCTTTAAATATCAGGTATAAAGACAAATCCAAAATATTAGTCTGTGACACAGAATGCACATTTCACACCCCCCGCTGTCTTGGGGCAATATAGTGAGTCTTTCAGGTGGTATTTCCAACCCATTTAAAAAGTTCTTGGATGTGTGCTTAAGTGTGGATCTCAGAAAAGTGAAAAGTTATAAGTGATTCTTTTAGCATCGAATCAGCCAATTATGCAGGTATTAAGTGCTAGTTTTGCATAAGCAATATCTGCACCAAGGGGTCACTCTAATACGTGATAAATAGAATTCAATTAAACAGGAGCTTCATTCGTCAGCTGCTGCTGTAGCAAGTCATTTTCCCCCAGCTTCTCAGGTATGAGTTTTCATCTTTTGACAATTTGACAGATGTGGCTGCACACTTTGAGCCATCTCCCAACACTTGCCCAGTGATCTATTATCGTAAAGCAAGTATCTGACATGAAAAAGAAAGTATACGTGAGACTTGGCATGCTCTTGTTCAGTTCATCTCCTGTAACATCCCCCGGTACACCTCCCTCTGTAAGAACAGAGGCAATAGGCTTTTAACATAGATAGGCCATATTGAAGCAAAATGATTACCTGTAGTGTTTTAATGCATGTTGAGAAATTTTCCGTTGAAGCTGAAGATTGGGAGGAGGGGCACTGTGGGATACGTGAATTTTGAGAGATGACCCAACATCTTAAGCACTTCTTTAAGCATCTGTCTTCTCAATGATCCAGATCATTCCAAGAATTGATGGGGCCTATGAGCATTCAAGTCCTTTCCACGCATTGACACCTGCACTTACAGACCCACGTGAGAGGCCAGTGCGGCCCAGCTAAGATAGTGTGGCACAGGAGCACTTGAGAAAACGTGTTCAATCTCACTGAGCCTCAGTTTCTGCACCCAAAAGACGGTCTGTAGAAATGACCATCATGACCATCAACACCTTCTTGCTCCCCTGCTGGCCACCCCAGGGTCTTCTGTGAGAGCTGCTTTCTCACACGCCGTAGTCCACGCACTTCAGTTACACCCTGCTTTCTTTCTTGGGTCTCAGATGTACACTCCACCCTCCCCAGCTGACTTACTTAAATTGAAAGATAAAAGTGTGTGTCTTTATCATGTAAGCATGTTGCTCTGAAGAACAAATCCGTGGCAGAATGTTAAGTCCACATGCATCCCCTCACCTAGTTATCATTTTCGCAGTGAGACCTCTGGATGCCTAGCTCCTCCTACACCCAGATTGCAGTGTGTAGTCAGTAACTGGTCATTGTGCTGGCCGGTGATCTCACGATCTGACTCCTCATATGGACTGTAACTTTGTGATCTTTGAGCAACATCTCAGGGTCCAGCAGGCCTGTTGCTGAGGCATTCTTACAGGCACACCACCTCTTTCATCCCCCAAATTAAGCACACTTATGCCTTGCCCCTTCCACAGAGAAGCCAGCTTTGTCCTACATTTCCAGAAACATTGTTACGGTTCAGAACTCAAATAGCCCCCAAAGCTCCATGTGTCTGGAAGGTAATTGTGTCCTAGTTGCGCAGTGGTTAGGAGGTGAGGTCTGATTGAAAGAAGTCCCTGAGGGTGTGGCCTGGAGGGGTCCATCTCCCTCCTCAACTCCTCCTTCCTCTCTCTGCTTCCTGACCACTGTGACCAGAGAAGCTTCCCTCCACCCAGGCCCTTCCACCGGGCCCTGTCTGGGTTGGAGCTGGCTTACTGTAGACGGAACCCTCTACAGACTGAGCCAACGTAAATCTCTCCTCCTTTAAATTGTGAGTATCGGGTGTTGTGTCTCCACCATGAGGAGAGGGACTGTCACAAACAGTAAACCAACCTGTAGCGTCACTCTTTGTCTTCTCCCTATCTGATCTATGTGCAGTTCTGCCATGAGTCTAGTCTCCCCGCTTGTTTTGGACCATTCTCTCCACTGGTCTTCCTGGCTCAGCCCTCAAAAGCAGGTCGAAGAAAGCTCATCAACAGAGTGACCTCCGGTTCCTGGATTTTATTTGTCCAAGTTTTCCTGTTTCCCTTTTTCTTCTCCATTGCTTTTGTTACAGCTTCACATGATTGGCACCGAGCACGCACTTGCTAGGTTACATGTGGTTGCACAAATGCAGGTGCTTTCATGTGCAGAAGAACTACAGGGCCTCACATGAGTGCTCTTCCATGCGCACTCACATACACGGCCCACACATGCACACTCACACACATGATCTTGCCTGCACACTCATGCACAGGTTCTAACGGATTATGAAACAATTTTCTTAGAGGAAAATACTTGGGAGAAAAAAGTGAATAATACTGGTGTGTTTTACCTTCCCTCTTCTGCTGCTGTTTTTCAAGACACTTGAAACAAGAGCAAAAAGGCTGTCGGAGAAAAAATCCTTTAGTTTCATTATTTTTCACGTCCAGCAAAACAGGCAAGGTCAACATTGCATTGTTGAAAAGCCAAGATTTTAACATTTTAATTTGTAACTCTTTCAAATGTCAATAGTGAAGTCATGTAGGGCGCTGAGCTCTTAATCCTTAAATTGCAGTTGAGCTAACTGAAAGAACTTCATACAGGTTTTCTCTTACTCCTCCCCCCCCATCTGTAAATGTATGGCTACGAAGTGTGAGGAAATGAGATATTAAGTAGTGTTAAGAAGCTGTGAACATACATTATGACACTGTACTCTGGAAAGCATGTGTTTTCCTACATTGAAGCTTTCATAAACTAAATACATCCTGATTTAAATCAGTTCAAGACATGGTGGACAGGTAATAGGAAAAATTCCATCTTATATATTCCTCACTTGCACTAATACAACCAGATCGCTATGGTCTTAATGACAGTCTCCTGGTTCCCAGAGGTGGCTTTTGTGTGCTTCTGGTGCTTAGAAAGGCATCATATCCATGGGAGTTCTGTGGCATTATGGGTCCCAGTGAGTCTGAAAAGAAGATGGGACTGTATCTGTAAGGTTCAGTCCAGAATAACCAGGCGAAGTACATGAAAAAGGCGCGTTGGTCTCCCCTTCTCATGAGGGTCATTATTCATGGTTACACAACAGGAGTTTTCAAGCACTCCAGAGCAGACCACTGCTTTTGAGAGGTGACTGAAGAGCCAGAGCAGCTGGCAAGTTAACAATCCAGGAAAGCAGTGTTGTTTAAAGCATGTCGGCTTATAAAGCAAATTCTGATTTTGCTCATGAGCCTGTCGACTGGATGAATAGCACTGCTAGTACTGAGGTGATCTCAGCTAATCATGGCTGAGCTCATTTCTGTATCAACGATCAGCCACTCATTGGTTCTCATCTCTGCTTCTGGGCAGGGCTAGCTGCCAAATAAGGTAGAGCAGATATCAGGGCCCGTGGCTGCCATGTAGAAGGCTAAAGGGCTGCGTGAATGGGTGGCTCAGAGCTCCAACAGCAGCAAGAGTCAGTCCTGACACACAAGTGTTTTGCAAGTGTCTGGCTCACTTCTCTTTTGCTATTGATCAAAACAAGTCACATAGCTAGATACTGCCGAGGGTGTGGACCCAGGGTTAGGGCTTCAGTGGGAGGACCCAGGGTTCTTCTGCAGAAACTGGACCTTGAAAATCACTGACTTAGTATAATAATTCATCAGCCTTAGCATCATTCTGGTTCCAATAGGCATGTGTTTCTTTTTATTAAAATCTAGTTTGTGTTGTAGGGTTAAGAGCTGGTGATTGAAATACGTTAACAACAATAAACATCTTTTGTCAGATTCACAATTTAACATCTAGCCTAACTCTTACAGGAAAGAGTGAAAGCTATAGTCATGTTGACCAAGAGATGAAAGGGCCCTGTAAAACTCTTCCTACTTACTATAGTTTGATTTCTAGTGTTCAGTCTTCCTTTACTCAGCTCTCTATTCCAAGAAAAGGAGTCAACTCTTCTCAGGTTGTGGCAGCTGTTGAGGTGTCCATGGGCAGACTCCTAGTGCCCTGGTAGGGTGTGACTTGTGAGTCCCCTTCTCTTCTGGCTATACAAGGACAGGAAGATGGGAAAGACAGATTCTGCAAAAACATTCATTGATCTGTTTCCAGTGTTGATATCAATATATTATTTTTAACACAAATCCTTGATATTAGACAGTTATTTTATCTATTGATCGTAGAAGCAATGAATCTGTGGATGTCTTCTTAGGAAGGACGCACTTCCTACAAATGGGAGATTTAATTCCAGCTGTATGCATTTGGCTGTTTTACATGATTAAGGTCTGGCTCTTATACTTGTGGCTCACATGTAAGTGGGTTCCTGAAAATTTCACCTTGCAATTGTGTTGTCCCTCCAATGTGTTTATTTTGAAATACAATTAAAACACAAACTTTAGTGCATGTCTGACGCAGTGCTCAGTGGGTAAAACTTTACTTTGCAAATGGAGGATATTCTATTCACTTAACCAGCGATTGAAAGGTTTAATCTCTAAACTGTGTTGTCCATTATCCTAATCTGTATTCGTTATGGTGTCTAAGTCCACAGTTTTGTCCTGTAGCATGAGAGTCAAAAGAGTTTTCACACTTTTTAAAGCACAATTTAATAGAAAAAAATTCTGAGAAATTTAATAGAAAAAGTTCCCATGAATTACTTAACAGTTCTATCATTAAAATGAGAATGCTTTAGACATTCTCAAAGTCTATAAATTTTCATGGTCAAGATTTATGTTTCATCTACATGACTGCTCATGTTGTACCTTCTCACCTTCTGTTATAGTTACTTTTCTCATAAGCAAGGGGAGCAAGACAAGCCTCTGACTGTGCCTTACTATTGTGTTCAGGATCCCAGGACTAGGGTGATGCCAAACCAATCAGTGAACTGATTTAGTAATCACACAGCATCTAGATTCAGCCACCTCTAAAAAAGCCCCACCTATGACCACATGAGGCTTGGAGGGACATCTGGACATAAACCATAACACCTTGCCTGTAAGCAACTGGTTGTATCTCTGTCTTTTAATCTTTAGAATGTTTTTCCAATGTATTTTTATAAAGTTACAGAATGAAAGATGCCTGGTGTGGATTGAACTCTAGACCAAATAGTCTCATTTATATTCATATTTCAATGTAAAGATGTAGACACCATCACATCAGTTTTCTGGGTAGAAAACTGTGTCACCAAAAGGTTAAACAGGGCAGAGAGCCCTGATTTAAACTCAGCTGAACCTGTCTTCAAAATTCACATTCTGTTATACCATGATGATCTTATACCCATCTTGTTAGGAACAGATCACCTTCACCTTTCAAATACAAGCTTCGCATAATTGTGCTTTCTACCCAGCAACACAATGTTGACAAGGAAACTGTGTCTCATTTGTTTTAGTGTATGGAAGAGCATCTCAGTAGAAGGCAAGAGAACACCTGCTTTGATCCCAGTGCTCTGAGTCTGCCTTTGAACTCTGTGTGCTTGGAGATCTCATCTTCTCTGAGCAGGCTGTTTCTCCACATGCAAGAGGAGATAGGAAAAGCACCTGCCTCACAGGGTTGTTGATGATTAAATGATACCATTACATGGCACACTGTGTTTGAAATGAAGCTTGATACAAAAGTATCCGAATAAACATTCGTTCTTATTTTGATAATATATTTTGTTGGTGTCAATTTTAATGGCATGAGGGGCCCTATTCATACTTGGCTTAGAGTTGACAGCCTTTTGAGAACTTTTCTTTGATGGCATCACCCAGCACTTATGTATAAAAAGTGTCTTTCTTTGTTTTTCTAATCAAAGTTGGACTCAGTACCATTATTTCCAATCCATTGTCTCCTCACATTTTCTGATACAAAGCAAGATGAAAGCTTTACTTTCACTTTTTACTTTGTAGTAAAAATTTTATGATGACCCTATTACAGTTACTTTTTTCATTGCTGCAACAAAATACTCAACACCCCAAGTTAAAAGATGAAGGTTTATTTAGCTCACAGTTTGTAGAGGTTTCAGGCCATAAGCAGCTGGCTCCAAGGCAGGGTGGCACATGGTGGCAAAAGACAGCAAAAGCAACAAGACAGACTATGAGACAAGCCTGTCTCTGTCCCCTATATGGTATCCAGTCTGCCGGTATTGGAGTGGTGCCAATCTGATCAGTGGGCTGATCCAGCAATCACCCACCCTTAATCCTAGCACCTTTAATCCAAGTGCAGCATTACCAATCAGTCACTCCCTCTAGATTCAGCCTCCTCCAAATAATTCAAAGACTGTCTGAGACTTTAGGAGGACATCAAGACATAACCCATAACAGACCCCTACCAGAAAATCATCTTGGGTGGGATGCTTTGGTCGGGCAGAATTTTGTAACATTGAGGCCTTGTATACAATCATGTCTCAAAGGAGACTATTTAAGCTAGTATCTGTCAAAATTACTGGCAATGCTGTTTAGTTTCCTATTCCCACTATAACACCCCCATGCTAATGTCTTAAATCAACACAGATTTGTTATTTTACATTGGGCAAGTGAGACATGCGAAATAATTTTCACTGGATGAACAGTAGGGTATTAGCAAAATTAAAGTACTTTCAATCTCTAAGGTAAACACCATTTCCTCCCATTTTCTACCCATTTTCCTTGATTGTGTGAATCTGTGATATTGTCTTCATGATGCCCCTAAATAATTGAAAAAGTAACACATACTTTTGTCTAACTGGTTTAGATGATTCCTGATCTTGGAAGTGGTTGGAGAAGTAGTTGCCATTAGTTTTGTTGGTGTGTCCTAATGAACCATGCTGTGTCAGTCAGTTGTCCATCACTGTGACAAACTATCTGAGAAATTAACTTAAGGGGAAAAAAGTGTATTTTAGCTAACAGTTTTAGAAGTTTAGGTCCATGATCATCTAGCCCCGTTGTTTTTAGGCTCGTGGCAAGCAGAAATATCCTGATGGAAAGGAGTGGTGGAAGAAAACTGTTCACCTCATAGTAGCGATGAAGGAGAGACAGAGACAGAGATCATGATCCATCCACTTCCCCAAAGCCTTAGCAGCCAGCAACCAAGCCCCAGTGCATGCGTTTGAGGTACAGCTCAAACCAAATCCATAACACATAATATTCCAGGCAGTACTTGTACCATTCTACCTTAGTCATTATAGTTTTTTAGGTTTCGTGAAATTGTGAAGTTGTAAATAATTTTATGGGTCACCAATGTATCCTCCTCTTTAAAAGTATTACCTATAACGGTGCTTGTGGAACTTGAAAATACACATGAATCCTATAGGGACCTTGTTAACATGCAAATTTAGACTCCACAGATCTGGGATGGGGCTTGAGATTCTGCATTTCTCATAACCTCTCAGAATGCTGCTGGTCCAGGGACTGCACTTTGAGTAGCAAGACTTGGGAGCATTCCTGACAGACTTTGCTGCCTTGGGATGATTGTATTATAATCTCTTTTCCATATATTGGTAATTGCAACTGTTATATACACAAATAATAAGCTCTTGGATCAAAGCCAAACTGAAAGCATATTTAGAATTTGTGCAACTTTTTAAAAATTTAAACTAAAATGACATTGCAATTGAAGGGAACTTTAAATAAGTTAATGCATGCATAAAGTCAGAAAAATCATATTAAATGTATATCAATACAAATGTATATACATACAATTATGTATGTACACATATATGCACATCCGTCTATCATATATGAATGTGTACATCTCCTTATATAGATAGGTAGATAGACCCTGCATATTTATATTAAATAATGCGATTGTAGAAACATCAAGTATTTTGTGGCACTGATTCAAATGTGACATTTTCTTTTATATTAATTTTTACAAGAAAATAAAAGTTGGATGTGCAAATTTGAGCCACCCTATACACATAAATATGTGTCAGAATATAATGTGGCCAGCTCTTTCCTGTTACAGTAGCGGATAGCCGGTGTTAAACATGGATTGAACTGAACTGAGTTCAAGTGGCCCTTGCTACTACTTCTAACATTAAAGCTGAAGTTACTGGCTTTAATATTTAAATTGAGCTGCTGCACATGCTTATCACCTTAATTCTTATTTAATGTTTGAAAGTTATTACTTTGGAAAAAGTCAACTAAGCAATGGTTATTATAGCATATCAAACACCCTTGTAAGTGATTATTTTAATGACTCTGTACCAACAGGAACACGTAGACATGCAGACAAAAAACAATCTAATTATAATGACAGCACCAACATGAAGCCGTGACAGTTACAAAACCAATTTAAAAGTTTTTCTGACAGCCATGGCTAAAAGCTTTGTTTGGACCTCTCAGTAATAACAGTTTACTTAAGACACAAATCCACAGCTAAGGAAAATAGAAAGAGAAAGTTATGGCTTTCCTGTCACACAGATAAAATGGAAATCAGTTAAAATGTTTTTAATAGAACATTACATTGAAAAGAGTATGGAAAAGGAATAATAGTTAAGGAATTTAACTCTGACAATGCAAAGAAAGACTAAACAATAAAAATTCTAATGAGAATAGAAACTTGCCAACTGAGTTGCTTATCTGCATTATGAAGGTCAGTAGCTCCCGTGAGTCAGTGGCTGTGTATACAAACATGGTGATTGGCAGTTCTGAATTTGATTTCATATTATGAATAAAATAAAGTAAAAGGCAGAAAAGTGGATTTAACAGTACAATAGCCATGACGGGAAGCTTCACTAAAAACCAGCTCTTCCAAGGACTCTGACATCTCTCAAGTTATTAGAATTTTTATCATCCTTATTTATTTCCCTTGGTTCTGGACTCATTCCAATATACAATAGAAATAATTCTTTGACCTTGACCAATTAATTTCTCACTCATGACAGAAAAATACCCAACTCATAGAATTGTACTTTTTACTGCAAACATAGAGCACTTGTCACATGCAAACACTGTCTTAGGCGATTGATAGTGACCCCTTGGGGTAGACACCTTTATGTCCATTACACAGATGGGAAATTTGAGGCACCAAAAGATTGAAGTAAATTGCCCAGGGCCACAGCATTAATAAGCAGTGGAGTTGCAGCTCTAGGCAGTTTGGCCCAGCCCGTGCTGTTAATGCAGAGTGTGCGGTGATGAAGGTACCTTGCAACACACACAGATGCCCGGAGATAGCGGTGGGGCTTGGAAGAGATGGATCCTTTGTTCATCCTGCTCGTGAGTCGTGCGTGTTGGTTAGGGCTCCAGAGGGACAGAATCCATAGGGAAATATATATATATTTTTTCTATGTATAAGTATATTGAGAGAGACAGAGACAGAGATTGCGCAACACAAAGCCAAGGGATCCCAGCAGCTGCTCTTTCCAAGAAGTTAGAAGCCACAGAACAAGAAGGATCAAGCACGCAGCACCAGTCCGGAACGAAGGCCCAGGAGATTCCTGGGGTGTCTCTGATGTGAAGAAACTGAAGAAATTGCAAAGCGGAAGAAACTGAAATCTGAAGTCCACAGAGACGCCAGTAGCAAAAGAAGCACCCGCGCAGGGTGGAGCTTTTCAAAACAAACACCAACTCCTTCCTCTTTCTTCCGCTTTTCAGTCGCGGGGCCGCAAGACTACCGAATGGTGCCACCCACAGTCAGGAGGTCTTCCCGCCTCCTCAGTCTGCTGGCCCACGTGCCAGTTATCTCTGGAAACTCCCCTTAGGCACACCCAGAAGTGTGCTTTACTCATCAGCGAGGTGTTTCTTAATCCAGTCTAGTTGGTACCTCATGGTCAATGGTCACACTGTACTTCAGTTAGGCTCTTTCAGTTGCAAATCCTAAAGAGTTTTTAGGTCTGATCAAACAGTGAGGGTCTGTATGTATCAGTACATGCAAGAAATGAGACCCAAGAGAAGGAGTCTGATATCACTGGTCCTGTGCAGTAGTCATCACAGGGCTGTGTGCCCAGTGCTCAAGTCTGTCCATGGTTTCCCCCTACAGACCAGGGCCTCACCATCTACTCGCTGTGTTTAGATGTTCTTTGCCCTACAGCTGGATAAAATCTCAGAACCAACCTTAAACAAGTGAATACAGAGCCTGGTTCTACTGTTACTTGTGTGTGATCTTCAGCAGATGAACTCTGAGCTCTCTGTAAGACATGAATCAGATATCTTACTAGGACTACGGCGAAAATTAAGAGGTAAAAATAAAAGATGCATATAGAATAGCCTGGGACATAGTAAGTATTCAACACACTCAACCACTATGACAATATTCACTTTATAAATGCTTAGTTGTCTCAATCCAGTGGAGAGAATAGACTTGAACTGAACTTGAATCATAATCCTGGGTCCACCTTTACAGTGGAAAAGTTAACTTCCCTGAGCCTTGGTTTCTTTATCCATAAAAATGGTATAACTTCTCAGGCATGCTATGAATATTAGAGTTCACGTATACAGAGTACCTCGAACAGCTGCAGGTGCATAATAATTACAATACGCACATCAGCCATTATCAGTTGTACTATAATTTTTAGCAAATATATAGTCAATAAGTAAATAAATAAATCTTAGATTTCTCCCACCATACTAGTTTGATGAGTATAAATAAAATGCTTTAACCCTCAATCAGTTTCTGTATTAAGACAGAATAAGTAATACTTGTTTTGTGGTTTCTGTTTCTTAAAAAATCATTTCTCTAAACAGTCGAAATTCAGGATAAAAAATACTTAGCCAATCCCTGAGAATTAAGATGTAGGGTATAGCTCAGTGGCATAAGCACCTTCTTGGCAAGCACAAGCCCCTGAGTTTGATTCCTGGTACAAAAAAAAGAGAATTAAGATGTAAACTGTACACAAATTAAATGCAATATAGTTTCCATTTTAACAGAAGGTCTCTGATGCTATCTTCCTGGTCAGGTTGTGACATCTTGAAGAAAAAGATGTCTTTGTCACACTATTCAGCAGCAAGGGACACTGATCAAGTCATCTTTTTTTTTTTTTTTTTTTTTTTTTTGCGGTACTGGGGATCGAACTCAGGACCCTGCGCTTGCTAGGCAGGCGCTTATTTCACTGAGCCATATCCCCAGCCCAGGATCAAGTCATCTTTGAAGCACCATTTTGCACAGCAGCGTATCCTAGAGTTGCTTGAGACCTCAACACTTGAATTACGTTTAATCTTGAGGTGTATTTCTTTGTTAAGAGTGTCCTATTTTTGCCTCCTCAGAAAATGATGCGGTCGTCAGTTTTCCACATGTTTATCCTGAGCATGGTGACCGTGGACGTGATAGTTGCAGCCAGCAATTACTACAAGGGAGAAAACTTCAGAAGGCAGTACGATGAGTTCTACCTTGCAGAGGTAAGCAGCTCAGCGTGTCGTGCCTCTCTAGCCAGGCTAAAGGTAAACGTCAGAGAGCGCCATTTATGAATGGAAGATAAATTTCAGTTCACTGATAACTTGACTTCCACCAAAACTGACTGTTAAAGTGGTTCCTTTGGTCACTGTGTTTTCTGATTCATTTCTTCTCCAGAGCCAGGGAAATCTCCACAATAAGTCATGTTGCCAAGGCAACACTTTTTCCCTGGATTTTACGTAATGATCTTGCTGTTTTCAACACACCACTCGTGTTCTCTCCCTTTCTTGTATTGCATTATCTTGTTTCCTACTAAGGTAAGCAAGCACAGATTCAGACAACTAGAAATAATCAAGTCATGTCAACAACACCAAGGAGGAGACTGAAGGGAAATGTAAAGAGATGATGCAACAATTACTGCACTGGACACTGATATGGTCCCACCTGAGCTAACACCAAATCACCACAAGGCAGCTATGTTTGAGGTGCTAGATATGCTAATTACTCTGATTCGATCACTACAGTGCATGCATGGATCAAAGCACCACATGGCACCCCATGCATTTGTACTCTACTATGTGTCGATTAAAAATAAAATAGTAAATCAGTGACAAGTGGGTTTAGTGATCATGTAAACAGCTGTCTAGTGTTATATATACCACATTAGGGTTGGGGAATACTAATCAGTATTGACTCAGTGACTTTCTTAATATTTGATTCTTAAGTGTTTTTAAGAATTTCTAGTAACCAGTGGGGGTTTTTTCCACTGTGAAAAATTATATCAGAACTCACTGGTTATATATTTATAGGGAAAAGTTGATTGGCATATAGAAACCCATTCATCATATAAGTATACAGAATGGTACTATATTTTAAGAAATCCCATGTATTAAAAAAGTAAAGTTAAAAATAGAAAATTCACCGTTTATTTTTATTACACAGGCATTTTCACATAAAATTTATTTTTCATATAGTTGAGTTTGCTTAGATACCCAGAATTCTCCCAACTCACTAAAAATGAATGAATAATGAAATTCAGTACATCCACATGTGAACTTTTCCAAAAACAACTGGTTGCATTTATCTATTCAGTGTAAACATCTATATCAGTATCAAGAAACTTTTAAGGAGGCACTTATGAATTCCTGTCCTGGTAGAGATTTGTTTCCTATAACAAATATCATTAATAATAAACTTTCACTGTCTCTGTGATGTAACACTTAACTGATAGCTACCTGTTGCACGGAACTTAGAGTCTGTCAAGAAACGCAGGTGGTAACCGATAATAAGATCTCCATATGTGATGAACTAATGCTAGGGGCTCGAGAAGAGATTACATCCAGACCCACAGTGGAAAATGAATATAACTGTGCTACAAAACCAGCACACAGAGAAGGTTAAAAGTAGGGGAGAGAGAGCAATAATAATGTGTTCAAGCACATTCCGGATACACAGAGAGGATACTGGGGTGTCTCACTGATTTCTGATTCTCCTAAAGCGTAGCAGGTGAGGTGGACATCCAGGCTGACCAGACAATAAAGTGAGAAGCTTGAGTAAAAAGGAGAGCGGCAGAAGCATAATAAATAGTAATAAATAATAATATATAACAATACTATAACAATAACAGTAAGAAGAAATATAGATGCAGGAAGTACAAGGCTGAAGACCCAGCTGAACTTTGAGAGTAGAAATTTATGGTAACACCACTTTAAAGAGATATGTACATTTTTTTGGCTTTATGAAAGAAGAGAGAAAAGCAACATTCAAACTGATAAAGCTTTAGGGTTTTTTAATTCTCCTGGTCAGTGGCTCTGAGAGACAGAAGATAAAGGTATATGGATGACTGACTGGCAGGAGAATTGAAACGAAGACCTTGTGGTCTAGACTGAATATGAAAAGAAGTTAAAATAAGAGGAAAGTGACAGAACAAAAATAGAGGATCAAAGATCGCCTGTCAAAGGAGAGCTGTGAGTGAGAAAAGGGAGTAAACTGTGGTCAGAACATGGGATCCAGGAGTTTACAGCTGTAGAGGAATTCTGTGAGACTAAATACCAAATCTAGGGTGTTGTTTGGTCATGGGTGGTTTCAATAAAATGACGGGTTCAAGGCAAAATGACAAGGACCCGTCACAGCCCGGGTGTTGGCTGAATCGTCACATGGACATCAAAGTCATTCAGAGTAGGTCAGATCGCGCACAGGACCGGTGAGTGACGGAGCGGAGCGGTGGTGAACAAAGGGAAAACAGGACGATTTCCCCTGACAGGTGCCTCTCGGGGAGTGCTGAGGAGGCGTGGCGGGAGCATCTCCTCCCTGTCTGACACACAGCGGCATGAACACCCTCTTTCGGAAAGGTCTCCGGAGTGAATTTGTGCATTTGGGACATAATTGGTACAAGCAAAGACATTGAAGGCGGATTCAGTGTACAGAGTTTGAGAATGTGGAAGAAGTTTGTTAGCACAGTGAGAGACCCAAAGGTTAGTAAAGGGCTCTGGGTCAGAAGAAGCGGGAATAGGAGAGGTGGCGAGGTTACAAGAGGCTAGAACTGGGGATAAAGGCTGACGACTAAATGCCGGAGAACAAAGACAGAGGTGTCCAGAGGTGGAGAGCATCCTGTGGTCTCTGTGGGAGGAGCAGTCTGTGTGTGCTTCCTAGGAAATCCTGGCCACGAGGGTAGCGTTAACTCTGCTTTATAGCCAGCTCGGGGTGGAGGCTTCTTCACCCCAAATCAGTCCCGTGGAGTAAGTGAATGAACCACCTACACTGGGAACAGAAAGGAATGGGATCCTTTTGGAAATTGTACCTAATATTTTCACAGGCAAAATAGATCTCTTTCCTCTTTTGTTCATGCATTTGGGATGATTTGTGATCACATTGTAAAAACAACAAAATGCCAAATAATTTGTATTGTGTAGCTCACCAATTACAGTTCAAGTGCATTGACAGAGTCAAGAGGTAGTTGATACAACCGTATCATTTTTCAGTTTGTAAATAATATTAGAAATTAAAACAACAGAGGAACAAGATTATATAATAGAACCTAGTAAATATTATGTGTCTCATACTCTTCCCAAACCATCCCAGGACTTGATTTCACTAACATAGGTAGTCAGGTCGGTTCTGAAGATCTACTATACATTGAGTATAGTGCGGTAGCTAACATTATGGTATAGAGTGTGTAAAATTTTCTAAGAGAGTAGACCTGATGTGTTCTTAACACACAATGAAATTATTGATAATGGTAACAATGAAAGTGGCGGAGGAAACTTTGACAGGAAATGAACATGTCATTGCATGGTGGGCAATGGTTTCACAGGGAAAGAGCTTATTTCAGAATTAATATATTACAGCAATACAGCTTTTTACATGCCAGTGATATCTCAACAAAGTAGTAAATAAGTAAATAAAGTCACCAACTATGAAATCTTGGAAAGAAAGCCAGTCAGCAAGGTAGGGAGTAGAGATGTGGTTCACTCAGTCAGCCATTCGGGTCACGTGAGTGTATTCTTGAACTATTCAAGCACTCCGCATTTGTTCCACTAATTGATTGACTTTGGGTGTTTGAGTTTTTCAAAGTGTGTTTGGGCTCAATTCAAATTATCTGGTCACCTCTCTTAGGATCAGAAACTTGTATGTAAGTGAAAAGCATTTGTCTTAATGAGTGTGGGCAAGACATTTGACACTTAAAAAATTCCTTCCTTTTAAAGAAGTTAATAAAACTAGATGTAGTTTAAGATAGGGCTAAAAATATTTTTAAAGAGTCAAGTAAACATAGGCTTTGTGGACCCTCTGCTCTCGGGCTCAGCTAAACTCTGCCATTATGTAAAAGTGAGTGTGGCCTCAGAATAGCAGTGTTCCAATAAAGCTTTATTTGCAAAATTTAAACTGTATTTCAGATCTTAGTATAGAAGCAGAGAGCTTAATATAGAAGCAGAGAGCATTTCAAACATTTACGTGCTTAAATTCAAAAACGTTAGTATTGACCACAATAATAGCCGCCACATTGGAGAGAGCTTATTATGTGCCAAATACTTGAAAGGAATTCTTTATCTCATTTAATCCTCAAAATGTCTGTAATGGCAGCAATGCACATTTACGGACTATAATGATGCTGTATTTAAAGAACCAGCACTGTGTAACAGCTTTGAAAGCTTATTTTTAAAATAGATCAGAAAAGGCCACGGGCTCTTAAAGAAGTAAGTGATTTCTTTCTTAGACTTCTGTATGTTCCAGAGAAAATTATTTAGAAAGTCCAAAATTAGCCACTTTACCCATTAGGAATCAACTAACTGTCTAAAAAGACATCTTTAAGAATAATTAAGCTGTTTAACTTCTATTGTGAAGCTGGGTATTTGTTTTGTTACTTTGGATTAATGGACCTAAATTTAGAATAAGTTAAGAAGTAGAGAAAACTTTATTTTCTCACTTATGCATAATCATAAAGACTGATTTTTGTAAGAATTTTAATTTTCACTTGCCTCTAAAAGAATGCATCATTTCACCTAAAATCACAGTTTTGTGATAAACAACTATATTTTAAAGTAATTCTTATTTTTAATAATATAAAATTCAGATATTTTCTTCTCTATTATTATATAAAAACTTATCAATATATGTATACCCACTAGGCTGTACATGTATCAAAAACATCAGCACAGTGCAGTGTTATACACAGGAGGCAGACCATCTTAACAAAATGGTTCTTTTTAAGAAATCCATGAAGTACTGAAGAGATTCACAGAAGCAAGCAGGGCTAACAGAGAACCCCTGTCTCACTGCCCAAAATCGGCTGTGTTTGTCCTGCTATGCCCCCAGGTACCCTCTCTGATTTCTGCTGCACCTACCTAAACAAGATGCTTAACCCTCCTTTCATGCCTCATACTGTTTTTGTGAGCATTTTCACAGTTTACCAATGAAGCCAGGGAAGAGAGAGAAGAGATTCTCTGTGCTATGAACCCCATAGTGAGTAACTAAAACTCCCAGTAGGAGATATCGCCCTTCCTCAGTGGTTTTTTCTCCTCTTTTCCCTTCACCTCCAGTCTCCCCAATTTGATGTCCAGCTAAGCACCAATTCCACTCCCCCCACAGCTTGTATTCTCTACTTGCTTTCTGCACAGCAAAACAAAAAAGGCCCGCTAGGAAGAGGAACGCAGGAAAGTAAACCCTCATCCACTCTTAGCCCTCTTACTGCGCCACACTAGACGTTTCTTCCAAATATATCCTGAGTTGCCCTGCAAAGATTTCAAAAGAACACAAATTTTTTCATCTCACTCCAGTTACAAAGGCAGGGGAGAGAGGGCGGAGTATTGACTATTCATTTCCACTTTCCATTTGTGCTTGATAATGTGAAATCCAAAGTGAATACAGAGATGAAGACATAGCCACAAGACTGTGACACTAGAGACTTTTTTTTTTTACCTTTATGAGCTGTAGTTCCATGAGATGCCTTACCTTATCTGGCAATATCTTGGATGCGGTTTATACCTAAAATTTATAGGAACTGAATATTTTATCAAAGGAATTTTGGTGAGTCTGGGAGAAGAAACTAGATATAATGATTCCCAAGTCAGTACTTTTCTTCACATATTAATTTTAGGTATCAAATCTGTGATTCCAATAGCTCTTAAATCATTGGCTATTGCAGTTGAGAACTAAAATATTTATTAAGTGGCTCTGTCAGTGATGATAGATCAAAATCTGCCTGAAACATTGGTTTTTCAAGAGCAATTGTAGCTGGAGAAAAATACTGTCTCTAGAAGAATTATTAGTAAAGCAAAAAGGTGCTAAAACTAACTAAATGAATCATATAATAAGATATATGATTATATCAATAACATATTATTACATATTATCATTATATGATTATATTAATTAGACTTATTCATGGCAAATACCTAGGCTATCAAATGAAGCCATTTGCCGTCGTTTCTGACATATCTTGGCAGACTACTTTTCTATAGTTATCACTCCAGTTATTTCTTTTGGTTGAAGTTTCTAGCATTTGAAAAGTCTGTAATTCTTTTTTATCTCCTTCTTAATAGTCATTTCATAAATCTGTTACCTAGAGAGAATGGCATAACCAACATGTGTGCATTCACTACTTGGCTTTCAAATAATTAAGGTTTTTACAAAATGTAACTCCCAATATAAGAGGTAGGGCCTGTAGGAAGTAAATTGTGAGTGCAGAGCCCTCCTGGGTGGGGTTAGTCCTTATAAAAGGACTTGAGAGAGTGAGTTCACCTCCTCTGTTCTGCCCTTTCTGCCATGTGAAGTCATGGCATTTGTCCCTCCCAGCAGCCTTGAGAGGGTACCATCTTAGAAGTACAGACCAGGTCCCTACCAGGTACTAAACTTATAGCACTTTGATCTTGGACTTCCCAATCTCCAGAAATCTAAGAAACAAATTTCTACTGTTTATAAGTTTAAAAATTAAAAAATTGAGATTTTCATATTTGATTCCGATTTTTCACTGGAAAAGCATCATAAGCAGAGTAGAAACTTTCTGTGTACCACTTCTGAATCTCATTGTTCTCCTAATCTATGGAGAAATATATTCCTTATTCCAATGCATGTTTTGTAATAGCATAATCACTGTGCAACTTGTCTTTCTTTCATTCCCCATTAATTCTGAAGACAGATTTAGGTTGATGTATGTGGCATTCATTTATTCGTTTGAATGTAACAGCAATGACTGTTTCAGTTGCTTCCATCTTTTTTCTGTTGAAAATAATGCTTCCATAAACTTTCTCATTTAAATTTTATGCCACACTCGGAGGGCCTTTTTGCCTAGAGAATATTATCTAGGCTTGAAAGTGCTAGATGGCAGGATGTGCTCGTACTCAACTTGCTAGACACTGCTACATTGTACCTCTGAATGCTTATCCTAATTTATATCCTGGCTGAAATATCTAAGGAGCTCCCCTCCACGCTCTATTTGTTATGCTCATTCAAGATTGTTGATGTTGCATTACTCTCACGTAAGAGACTGTTTTTGTTTCATGCACACATTTTCTTGATTATGATGGAGGTTTGACTTTTTTCTCCACGTTTCCTTAGTCTTTTCCTCATCTTGTGAATTTATCTGTCCAATCTGGACTCTAATTATTTTTCAGTTATCTGGTATTGATAATATAGATTTTCTCCCAGACTTCAGCTGGTCTGTTAATGTTCTGGAGTGTTGGTTTGGTGATCATGAATTTTCTAAAGTGCTCTTCTGTACCCAGGAAATATCTCATTTCTCCATCAATTTTGAAAGATAATTTTGCAGAATATATCAGTGTGGGTTAGAAGACATTTTTTGATGGTGGTGGTGTTTTTCTTTTAGGGTTTGAAAGACTTTATTCCAAGCTCTTCTTGCCTTTAAGATTTGTCTTGAAAAGTCTGCTGTAATTCTGATGGGTCTTCCTTCATAGGAGTTTTGTTAATTTTCTCTAACATCTTTTAAGATTCTGTTCTTGTGTTGGATATCTGGTATTTTAATTATGATGTAGAGTGAAATGACTAGTTTCTGATCGTGAATACCTGGGATTCTACATCCCAAACTTATCTGGATGTTAAATTATTTTGTCTATGTCTGGAAAGTTTTCTATTATTATTAACATAAACAGATTTTTATGCCTTTTTTACTTTCTTTTGATGTTTTCATTCATTCCAATTACTCTTCTATTAATCTTCTATGGTCACTTAGCAGCCGTTGGTTCTGTTTTTATGTTCTTTCATTGTTTTTATGGTATCTCTCATTAATTGATCACTAACGACTGCCCTGTCTTGTTGAACTGACAACTGTCTTCACACTGACACTTCTGCAGGCCATATTTTCAGTCATACTTGTAATCTCCTGGGTTTCTGTTTGAAACTTTTTTATGGCCTCCCATTCTTTCCTGTGCTGAGCGTCCGTGTTTTGCATCTCTTTCTTTAGCTCCACGAGACTCACCGATCTTTTGTTTCATTAGAGTCATCATTGTTTACTTATATCTTATTTAAATTTGCCAAGCACCTTATTGAGCTGTTTTGTTCCCTCCATCAGTACCCTTCAGACATTTCTACTGTGTGATTTGTGATTTCTTCCTGCTTCGTGCCCCATTGACTGACTTTGGGAGAGTTGAGAGTTTTTGGAGACACTTTTTACTTTCTTCGCATGTCTCTTATTGTTTGTTTGTTTCCGTGTTAGAGTTTGCAGCTTGTTTGGCCTAGTGCCTCCTTCTTCAGGAAGGTGCCATGGTATTGTTTATGACCCCCACCCAATCCAGGGATGGGCAGACACAGAAAACCAAATTGTAGTAGCAGAGACAGGTACCACAGCAGTGTCAAATGCAAACTAGATACTGAGAAATCCTAAGAACCACTCATGAATCACCCTTAATGGAAGCAAAGAGGTTTAGGAGTTTGGTATAGACATTTAGACAACCCAGATGCTGGCCTGCAGGAAATCAATCCACTACTTTCTGCTGGATGTAGGCAGCAGTGTGAGAGTGCAAGCAAACCACTAGACTATATGCCATGTCCTTTAGATCCACCCTGCTGAAGGTTACACCTGCCTGGCTTGCCAGCTCGGGATATGGGCACTGTGATCCTCTCGACCTGGCCTTGAGCTTCTCAGAGGACCTCAGAACATCGCTCTCCCTTCTTCAACCCTGTCTCCCACCTGGTCACTGAAGTAAGGAAACACTTGCTGCTGGAGTGAAACTGAACCCCAAGATCTTTCCTCCATCAGGTCAGTCTTTAGGTTGTCACCTCCACCTCTGTGCTGAGCAGAACTAGAATTTGATAGTTTGGATTTGGGAGTTTGGCCTCTGGCTTCCTCTCCTACATGAGATGTGCAAGGCAGCTCGTGGTGGCGGGAAGGTCAGGCTAGACCTCTCTCCCTTCCAGCACAGGCTGGGGGACAGCCAGCAGCAGTGTGCAAGTGGATGGACTTCTCTCTCTCCTTTTCTAATTCTTATTTCTCTACTCTTTATTCTTGTATTATCCTGACTGGGATCTTAACAAAATGTTGAGCAGAAACAGTGGTGCGGATGTCCTTGGCTTGTTTCCGTCTTTTGACAAGTGTGCTCATCATTTCATCAGTAACGTTTCATGTAGATTTTATAGATGCCTCTTTCACATTAAGAAAGTTTGCTTTTACTCCTAAATTGCTAAGAGTTTTCCTCATGATGAGCTGCTTTGTCCAATGTTTTCTATATCTACTGAGCTGACTACTTAGGTATCCTTTACTTTGTAGTGCAATGTCTTGAAATAATTGATGTTCTGATGCTGACCTGCTTTAGGTTCCTGAGACATTGATTTTATAGCATTACTTTTAAGACCTAAATACAATATACTATTATTATATTTAGAATTTTTGAATCTTTATTCATAAAGATAGTTGTTCTGTGATTTTCCTTTCTGTTATGTTACTAATCTAGCTTCATTAGCAAAGTTTTATTTTCTTTTTCAATCAGATAGATATGTTTTCCTCATTTTCTCTTCCATAAGCATGTTAGGAAGGTTTTTCTGAAACATCAACTGGGCCTGGTGTTTGCGGTAGGGTCCCTGATGGACAGGAAACAAGAGAGACATTGATCAGTGGTTCATTTAACGATGTTGTGTTTATAGTTTATTGGCTCTATGGCTTACTTGCTGCTTGTTATCTATACAGCTGTTAATTTTAACTAATGTTTCACGGTGATAGTATTCCATCAGGAGCTGTATCATCCCAACATCTGAAGATGTCAGTGTTGATTGTTTGTAACTTTTTCGATCATAGAGGTAAATGGCTTCTAACACTAAGTGCCTGAAGGGAGGCCAGATAGCACAGGCTGGAGCCACAGTCCTCCCCAAGATTGCCCCACCAGAAACACCAGCCATGAGCTGATGGGGTTCCTGTGCCTCCAGTATGTATCACTAGTAGGCTACAACTCAGGGGTCCACAAGTTTGATTATTTGCTAGAATAACTCAGAAATTGGAAAGTGCTGTATGCATAACTAGATTTTTACTACCATACAAAAAATACAAATCAGATCTAGCCAGAAGAAGAGAAAGACCTGAGAGTATCCCAAGTGTGAAACTTCCTTCGGCCTTTCTATGAAGTCAGAATGTGCCCCTCAGCATATAGATGCACAGTAACACGCAGTGTTGGAACCAGGAAAGGTTGCTGAAATCTGTGACCAGAATAGTTATTGGGATTTCACTGTGCAGACATGATTTATTGAATTATTGGCCACATGCACATGGTAAGAGTTTCCAGCATGACCAGTTCCTATGAATCTTCTCATTGTCATAAATCACCAAGCCCTCTATAAATAAAAAGACACTCCTGATACATGGCAATTTCCAAGGATTTAGAGGCTAATTCTCAGAACGCCATGGGAAAAAAATAGCCAAACCCTGTACCTTTGATTCAAAGAACTGGCTTGTAGTTGGGTCAATATTCTCAATTTCCATGTACTCCATCTAAATTTTCTGTTCCTGATCTTCATATTATCAGTTCTCTCAGTTTCTTTGCTGTGTTTTAGTTTCTGCTTTTCTCCTTATTGTTTTCCCCTTCCCATTTATCTATTTTGGTTTCATATAAGCTTTTTCTGAAAGTTCTTTGACAAAATTAACTTTATCTACAGTACATTCATATTCTGAATTTCAAAATATGTTGTCTTCACAGATGTCTTCATGTCTTTTAAAAGACTGGCATGCTACCTTATTTTGCTTAGGCAGGTTGGTTGTTCTTCTCCCTCTCAGCCCTACTGTGGTCTCTTGTACTTTCTTAGTGATTGATGAGTTAGTTGCCTTTATTGTGGTGATTTTGGGAAGCCCCATCCAGAGCCGGACATTTAAATGTCATTCAGAGGCTGCTAGCCTCTTGATTTTGGAAATGTCACAACTGTGTGCGTGTGTGTCTGTGTATGTGTGTGTGTGCATGTGTACATGTGCAGGTGCACACATGCGAGCACACGCGTGTGTTTTCCTAAGGATTGAACTCAGGGCCTTAACACTGAGCTACATCATCTTTTACTCTGAAACAGGCTACCACTAAGTCACTGAGTTACCCAGGCTGTGTTCCAACTTGTCATCTTTTTGCATCAGCCTCCTAGAGTGCTAGGATTTGCCACCACTTTTGTGGAGAATCCATAAGCGAGAATAGTCCCATCTTATTTATGGGCTGGTCATTTGTCCTCCTTCTTGAGGCCTGTAGCTCTGTGTAAAAACCGCCCAGACACTCGTTCTCATTGTTTGGTCCATAGCAGAAAAGCCCATCCAGTCTCTATCAGCAAGCCTGAAAGTTTCTTGGTCCATTATTGCCGACTCCTGACTAACACTGTGTACATTGAATTTCTGTTCATACTGTCTTCTAAATGCCTCAGATCCTTGTTTTATCTATGGTTGCAATGTGTTATGAGCAAAAGGGTTTTCATGTAAAGTCATTTATCACTTTATAGGAAATAACTCTTTCTAAAATACTAATTTCTTTGTTCCTCTGAAGACGTTTTTATGATGTTTGTTAAAATGAAATTAAATAAAAAGAAGCATCTATTTTCATTCCAGCAAAACCTGACACCCATGTTTGAGTTCATTAATCACAATAAATGATCAGGTTAAGAAAGTAACCCATTTTGAAATAGCTAGTTTTGACATGATTGTTAATTTTATTTTATTTTCTGGAAAACTTTAAGTAGGTAAGTTTCTTCTAGTAATTACTTTTTTTGTAAGATCCTAGAGAGTGTGGGCAATACCTCTGTAGGTGAAATAATACCACAATGACAAGGTCTACTACTCACCCAACCATCTGAGCAGTTTGGTCTTTAAAACCGTAGGATCCTGAGGGAGGTACTCACATGCTGAGCAGTGATTTACAGGCAGCTCCAAAATGCAGCAAGCAAACATTCTTTTGGTGTTATTGAATCAGAATTTCATTTAAGAGAATGAGGTTTCCTGAATAGAATTTCTTTTTTTGAATTTTAAAGAGAATAATAAAAATAGAACAATAGCAATATACCAACAACATAGACAAAAACAAAACAAAGCAAAAACAATAAAAATGACACAGAGTTGCAGAACAAAATGATAGGGATTGACAGTGGTTGTTATATTACATATTGTTTTCTTCTTGTAAGCTTTGTCTGGTAAATTCCTCTTGTGATAAATGAGTTCTTTTTCTCATGAATGCCATTACTTTTATTGAAATTATAAAACAGACTGCAGTACAAATCTTGGATGATATATTTCAAATATCTTTCCACATATAAGCAGTATCTGTGCCATTCTGTCTCCATAGGCTTCCGTGGAAATATCAGTTCATTTATAATTTGTCATCCATAAATGTTCATACATTATTCATTGAATTAAAAGGGCAGAGCAATTTCTATTGTTCCATTTATAGTAACCATGTTATTTTCCATTCAGTTATTATTCGCCTTACCTTCAGATATTTGGCATTCATTTTGTTTTACCTGGTAGCCTCACAAATCCAACTGCAAATTCTTTTATACAAGCATTTTAAAAGCATTTCTCATTCTTCTCATTTTAAAACAAGAGCCTTTGCACAAGCCATGTGCTATCCTGAAAGCAAATATGATACTATTTGTTTCAACAACACCTTCTTTAATTTTTCAATCTGCACCTCATTGTTGAACATTTTCTTGAAGGCAGGAAAGATTGTTAAATGTCATCTACATTTGTATTATTACAAAGTTTAAATGTTTGAATTTAAATGATAAAATGTAGTGTTCAAAGATTCATAAAATGTTCCTTTGAATATTAGTTAAACTCTACTATAGTGACAGCAAACTGTATGTGTTTTTTTTTTTTTTATCTTCACTCATGTGCGCCCCTACCTATTTTTTTTTTTTTATTTTAGAAACATAAAAGTACAAAAACATATTGACAAACAGACACCCATTATCATAGAAAATAGTACAATCACAACTAATCTATAGACAAGGTGATATGGTCTCAACAGTAGTTGTTGCTTTATCCATTGATATCTTCGAATTGTAGATGTATGGACCCATATACAGACATGCAAATTTAGT